>JBBPBX010005981.1:0-21130 GCA_038048925.1 Garcialebias charrua
AAAGAGCATTAGCATCAAAGAGACAAAATGAAGAACATTTAATAAACATGAGGGTTATGAGGGGGTCTTAAAACTTTTTTCTCCACTTTAAGGGGTACCTGAACCCAAAAAGTTTGACAACCCCTGGCTTAGAGTTAGGTATTCAGGTAGTCAGTTTGCTTACTGCAGATAATCAAACAAATATTTCACTTCAAAGTTGTAATATTTTGCTTCAATTGTTAATGTCTGGCAAAACTATGGTACTGTACTTGGAGAGCACTGTATTTTTGCAAAACTTTGTGGACTACTGTCTTATGGCCAACCATGCATCCATCCATCCATCTATCATCCATCCATCCATCCATCTATCATCCATCCATCATCCATCCATCCATCTATCATCCATCATCATCCATCCATCCATCCATCCATCCATCCATCCATCCACTTATCCATCCATCTATCATCCATCCATCCATCAATCATTCCTTCCTTCGTCATTCCTTCCTTCCCTCTCTCCCTCCCTCCCTCCCTCCTTCTGTTTTAAAAACACATACCAGTGCTGTATTTTCTGTATGTTCTGTACAACTTTACTGTTTGTTAGTCAGCTCGTAAGTCTGGAACGTCGTATGTCGATGACGTCGTAAGTCGGGGACCACCTGTACTCTGTAGTGGCTCGAATGGGAGCTCACAGAGGACGTCCAGCACGAGTGACAGGTTCCACTGTGGGGCTGAAACTCTGCTTGGAGGCCTTTTTCTCAGTACGCCCTTCATGAACCAGATCATGAGAGGGTGGGCACCTGGTGATTTGCCTCCCCATCCTTCATGGCACGCTGAAACAGCGGATAAAAAGACCTTGATAGTTGAAAAGGAGCTGCCTTTCTCCAGCAGGTCCTGCAGGAAGGTGAGAAGCTGTGCTAAATTACAGGAATATGGAGTAATATTCCTCTCTAGACACCAGATCTCAAAAACACGCCATTTACGTGCATAGAGTGTTTGTGTTGACTCTACACGAGCACCTTGTATTGTGTTTATCACGTTACTGTGTAGGCCAGAGGCTAGCAGCTGGTCCCTTTCAGGGACCGGGCCCATAGTGCCCAGAGGCCTGGGCGAGGGTGCCACACCTGCCCGTGGGCCTGCGTCAGGAGGTCCTCGTGTACAGGTAGCTGCCATGGTGTTCCTGCTAAAAGTGAAATCACTTCTGCAAACCAGGCCTACTTTGGCCATCTTGGGACCACCAGAATCAATGAGAGGGCTCCCTTGCGCACACGCTCCAGTGTCGCTTGAATTAAAGTGACAGGTGGGAATGCATAATACAGCTTCCATGCTGGCCACTCGTACGCGAACGCGTTGAGTCCCAGGGGTACGCATACGTCCCGTATTGAATGGAACATAGCAAGGTGGGCGTTGTCCTTGCATGCGAAGAGATCGGCGTCTGCTTTCCCGTATCGTGTCCATATCTGGTCCACAATGCGTGAGTGAAGACGCCATTCTGCGGGAAGGGGTGCTCCTCTTGAGAGAGTGTCTGCCCCGTAGTTCAGCTCCTCCGGCAGGTGTGTTGCTCTGAGTGACAGTACTCTTGAGCTGCACCATTTCAAAAGTTTCTGGGTCAGCCGTAGAAGGGGGGATCATGTCCCCCCTCTCTGTTGACATGCGCGATCATGCACTTGTTGTCCGATCTTATCAAAACATGTTGACGTGTGATCAGACCCTTCCTGTATAAGTGTTTGAGAGACAGGAACACAGCTTTCAGCTCCAGCTGATTGATGTGGAGCTGAGCCTCCTGCTGAGACCACACACCTCTGGTGTGCTGATTTTGGCAAAGACCCCCCACCCAGACTTTGAGGCGTCTGTCGTCACAAGGGTCCGAGATAACACTCTGCCCAGTGGAACACCTCTGCTGAGTGTAGCAGCACTTCTCCATGGCTGCAGGGCTTTCAGACGGTCTGCGTCGACTCTGAACCCCCCCCCCGTTTGTTGCGGGGGGGCGAGCTGCTGTTGTCTGTGTGTCCAGATCTGAAACGGATGCATTTTTAATAAGCCTTGATGAATTGCAGCAATTCCTGCTGCCATGAGGCCCAAAAGACGCTGGCAGAGCTTGAGTGTCATCGTCTTATCCAGCTGGAAGCGGGCCAAGCAGAGCTGGAGGTCTAATATTCGCTTTTCTGAAAGTCTTCCTCTGTACAGAACAAAGTTCAGCCTCAATCCCAGGAAAACAATGTCCTGGGATGGGGACAGCCGACTTTTCTCTGAGTTGATCACAAACCCCATGGATTGTAGGTGTGACCTCACTCGATGTGTGTGTAACCTTGCTTGCTCCTTGGAGCTCGTCAAGATCAATAAGTCATCTAGATAATCCATAACTCTGATGCCCTGGCTCCTCATGGAAGCAAGGGCAGCTTCCAGACACTTTGTAAACACCCTGGGACGATCGAGAGCCCGAAAGGGAGGACTAAATATTCGTACGTTACATTCTCGAATGCAAAAGGCAGGAATTTTCTGTTTTTTGGCAGGATGCTGACATGGAAATATGCATCTTTTAAGTCCACATTGCAAAAGTAGGCCCCCGGGCGTACAAAGTGAATCACCTGATGCAATGTTAACATTTTGAACTTGAAAGATCTCAGTCGTCTGTTCAAAAGTCTTAAATCCAGGATGGGCCTCAGGCCTCCCCCCTTCTTTGGGGTCACAAAGTATTTGCTGTAGTAGCCTTTGTCTACCTCCTGAGGAGGAACAGCCCTGACTGCTCCTTTTTGAAGCAGCGAGCGTATTTCCTCTCTTAGGATGGGGTCGTGAGCTGAGCTCATGGTTGACGTAATCACCCCCGAGAAGGGGAGTGGACGTCTGAAGAATTGTAGTCTGTATCCGTGAACTAC
Organism: Garcialebias charrua; assembly: GCA_038048925.1. Classification (NCBI taxonomy): domain Eukaryota; kingdom Metazoa; phylum Chordata; class Actinopteri; order Cyprinodontiformes; family Rivulidae; genus Garcialebias; species Garcialebias charrua. The sequence continues at coordinate 2,856 of JBBPBX010005981.1, forward strand.
GGTACCCATGACCCATTGCGATGGACTGCACGCTGCCCAGGCTCTCGCGTGAACGGCGAGCCTGGAGTGCATGTTCACTTGAGACTTCATTTGAGTCAGGAGAGATGGGGTGTGTGAGTGGCCCCCTCCTCTCTGCTCAGGTGCGGGCTTGTTTGTCCCTCCGGTGGGGGCAAGGGGTCTGACTGTGACAGATCGCCCCCCCCCTTCCCCGTGCGGGCTCATTGGGCCCTTTGACAGGTAGAGTCTTATCAGAGGGGGTGTGAGATGGCTCCCCACGCTCTTTATTGACTGTTTGCATTTAAAAATGGTAGGGTTTTCCCTTTAATGCTGAGTCATGACATAGAACATTTTGGGCAGTCTGAGACTTTATTGTCATGTGCAAACAACAATTTTTCTTTATTACACAAACATTTGAGAGTTTTTGTGTGTTTAAACGTTCTGAACCAGTTAATCGAGGTTTCTTTAACACAGAAACTGGCGGTAAAAGTTCTGCCTTTCTTTTTCCCGATGGGTGAAAGTGCCTGTGATGGTGCAGGAACAGCTCTGGATCAGGCTGACTTCTGCTTTCTCTCTCGCACCGCTGACGAAGTTCTGGGGTGACCCGTCTGGCATGGGACGAACCTCTGCTTCGACCAAGCCTGGCCTGTCTGAGGAGTGGGCCTCCTCCTGTTTTCTCCTCTGATCACATCTGCTCTGGATCCTCTCCAGGGCCCCGCCGAACAGGCCTGATGGCTCCATGGCGTGGTGGAGGAACGAGTAACGCTGGCTCTCAGGGAGATCAGTCAAAGTTAGCCATAAATGGCATTGTGCAATCACCGTTTCAGCCATACACTTCCCTTAGGCGATGGCTGCTGTCCCGGTGAGGTGGAGGATGAAATCTGTTGCTCTGCGTGCTTCGTCCAAGATCTCAGCTGCCTTTTTCTTTGACATGGTCTGCTGCAGCTCCTGTAGCTTCTCGGCCTGATAGGCCTGCAGCATGGAGGCGGTGTTGAGGGTGCGAGCCACAAGGCCTTGAGTGCGGTAGCTCTTTTCAAGTTGAAGAGCTGACACGCGGCATGGCTTGCTGGGTAGCGTGGGCTTCGAGCTCAACGTCTTTCGGGCCAAGTGTTCGGCCAAAGTCTCGTCCATCTGCGGGATGTGGGCCAGGCCCGCTGACTCCATGCCCTCGATGTCGAGGAACTGGGAGAGTGGCAGTGTCAAGGGCGCTCTCAGTTCTGTCCATGAGCGTGTTAGCTCCGTCAGAAAGTCAGGAAAGAAAGGCATCCTGTGTCTCACAGCGGCCTGTTGCTTTGCAAAAAAGTAGATCCCCGCCAACCTCGTTAACTGTTGTCGAGGTGGGGGTTCTGGCCAAGTTACCTTCAGTGCCTCTGCAGCCCTGCGGCATAGCTCGAAAAAAGCAGGAGTGGACCCATCCGACTCCGCTTGTACTGCCGTGGTTCCCTGGAAGAAGTCTTCTGCATCTCCCTCCTCCTCGTTGTCCGCCTTGTCGTGTGTCAAAGTCGTTCCTTGTGTCCCCATCGGGGTTCTGAAGATCCATTCTGTCGCCCCAACTTAGCGACCCCGCTGTCCTCCATCTCGTCCGCTTCCAGCTCCGCTGTAGGCTTGAAAGTCTCTGAGAGGAGCGGGTCCCTTGCCGCGGTGGAACTGCCCATGGCCTTGGCCATGAAGTCCACGCATCTCCGTCGAATTGTCTCGCGCAACTGGCTGCAGTGAGAACACGACTCAGAGGATTCCAAAGCTGTCTTGGCGTGGACCATTCCCAGGCATATCGGGTAGGCTTCGTGTGTGTCCGACGACGAAATGAAGTAGCCACATGCGCTGGGCCAAGGCCGAGAGCCAGGGCTCGCTGGTCTGCTGCTTGCCTTGTTGGAGTTCTTCGATTTCCTTTTGTCTTTCTCAGGAGCCATTGTCGAGAAAAGGTGTCGAGTTTAAGCCAGTTAGCGAAGGCTAAACAGGGTTCGTCGAGTGGAAGCCAGTTAGCGAAAGCTAAACAGGGTTCGAAGAATTCTTCTTGCTATGCTGTTCGTGTGGGCTAGCCGTTAGCTCCGTTAGCTAACAGGTAGGCGCGTGGCGCAGTTAGCGTCCTGCTAAACTGGGTGACGAAACAGCAGAGATGGACATCTAGCCGATGCTAAAAAAAACGTCATCAACAGTTAGCGTTCGCTAAACAAAGTGCTCGCAGGGAAGTCCTCAGTGACGCCCTAGGTAGGGAGCGTGCTCACCTCCTGGTCGGGTAGTTCAGTCACTCGAGACGGTGTCCTGCAAAGTTCAGGTGTGAAGCGAGGTGAAGGGCAAAAAGAGACAGAACGTGAGGCGTCACGTCTCTTATACCAGGGGGCGGGCCCCCTGGTGACGTCGACGCTCACTTGCCTTAAAAGGCGTGATTGTATTGCTTCAGGTGAACCTCATGGGGGCGCAATTCCCATATATAATATGTTGCACCGCAGTGAACTCACTGATAAGGGAACTCCAGAAGTGCATGGTGGTCATACCCGTTGTGTGGGTGTGCGGTGTAGGCGCAAAAAAGTTAAAACAAAAACAACAGGAACAAATAAAAAAAGCAAGTCGAAGCGGCGCTCCCGTCAGTGCTGCCATACTGCAGAGTGTGTTTTCAGGTGTTTCATTTCCATATTTATGGAGAAGACAGACAATTTTTCATTTCTAAGGGGAAATAAAGTAGTGCCCAAAAACTTGGAGACATGCATTCTTGCAAAAATGTGAACCCTATATACGACAAAATGAGCCAAAGTCACAGATGTGTGTATGGTGGCATGATGTGGATCTAAAGTCTGTACGGTTTATTTCTTTGTACTAAAACAGAATTTTAAAAGATCTACAAACTGAATGCTCACACCTGAGTTCACATAAGTTTTACTAAAATGTATTATAATTTATTTGTACATTTTTCTTGTGGGTTTATCTCCATAGGTCAGTAACACCAGACTGTACCTGGCCGTGTTCTCTGCGGTCCTGGGAAACTTTAGCTTTGGATACTCTCTGGTCTACCCATCTCCCGTCCTGCCCAAGTTGAAAAGCCCCGATGCCGACCCTCGGCTCAGGATGGACACGGTGCAGGCTGCCTGGTTTGGGTCCATTTACTCCTTGGGCGCGGCGGCCGGTGGGCTGGGGGCTATGCTGCTCAACGACCTGATTGGGCGAAAGATGAGCATCATGTTGTCAGCAGTGCCATCGAGCCTCGGGTGGGTCCCAGAACAAACAACCTCACTATCGAAAAACTCTGGAGGAGGTTTAATAATTGGGATCTGCATATTGAGAAAAAAAATATATTTTGTGGAGCATAGCTTCAGGATGACCTGTAGAGACGTGGTGGTTGTGAACCTGTGCTAAACTTGGCCATAGTTCTCCAATGACAAGAACCTTAAAAAAAACACATTTGTTAGAGGTGAAGAAGTTGTGGTTTTCAGTAAGACAACAATCCAAAGGACAGGTCCGGTGACAGAAAGACATACGACATGCAGACGGGGATGAAGCTACTGGCTTCAAACTGATGTTCTGGAGACTGCAACATATAGAGGAAGCCTGCTCTTATCTGTGTCAGGAGTTCATGATGTCTCAGATCATATTCAAAACTTTAATAGGTCAGATCATATGCATTATTTGAAATATACATTTTTTTTTAACTGTAATTTTCCCTGACATCCCCTCTGACGTTCATTGCTGTACATCAGCAATGTTCAGTAAGCATCTCATGTTGGTGGGATGTAATTGGGACCCTGTCTACACAATTTCGTTTCACACATGTACCACATGCGATGTGAATGACAATAAAGAAACCTTGATCTTGTCTTCTGTGTCTCAGGTATATGCTGATGGGAGGAGCTGTGGACTTGTGGATGCTCCATTTGGGTCGCTTCCTGAACGGCGTTGCCGGGGGGATGACTGCAGCATCCATACCAGTAGGTTACCATGGTAACTGAGCATCTGGAAAAAAATCACCTGCTTAGATCAGAGAATCACCTGATCTATCCCTCTCGCGCTCTGCGTGAAGCTTCCTGTGGCTGGTTTAGGGTGACGCTGGGTTTGTTGTGAGGCGCAGCGTGCTCACAGCTCATAAGAAAATATAATTTACACGACAAATAAATAAAATGAAACTTGATGCAAAACTCTCAAAAAGACTTTTCACATAAAAGAACACATTTAGACCAACAACAAAAAAAGTTTCTAAGTCATGACTGCGCGCCTGTGCTGTTCTGACTGACTTCATGTCTTTTGTGTGTTTTTGCAACAGGTGTACATCTCAGAGATCTCCCATCAAAAGGTCAGAGGAGCTCTGGGTTCCTGCCCTCAGATCACAGCTGTGTTTGGGACCCTGACACTCTACGCTCTTGGTAACCGACTTTGTTCTGGACATTCAGACCTTTTTTTATTTTATTTTTTTATTTTTTTTATGCTGGAACAGTAAAGAACTAATGAACAGAGTGGCACTGATGATGATTAAATCTGAACTGGAAAAACCACTGGTCATGCAACTTTCTGGAGCTCCTGTTTAACGCTGAGTCATGCTGTGGGTATTTTAATGAATCATCATTAAATGTTGTATTACTTGATGTACAGGTCTGGTAGTACCGTGGCGGTGGCTGGCGGTGGCTGGGGCTGTGCCGGCTGTGTTGATGGTTATCTTGCTGACATTCATGCCCTCATCCCCGAGGAGACTCCTCTCCCTCGGCCGAGAGCAGCATGCAGAGAAAAACCTTCGCTGGCTGAGGGGGAGTCAGTACAACACCGAAGCTGAGCTCCGAGCCATTCAGGTACCAGACGATCAGCGGCTTTAACGATGTAGTCACTGTCAGAGATGATCATAACCACCGTGGGCATGAATGTCAGAAAAGTTTGGCCTTTTAATTTTACCCAAACTTGTTTTGATTTTTCCTCCAGGATAAAAAAAAAAAAGAAAGTGAATTGGGTGAACAAGTTTTTATTTTTTGTTGATTTCCTTTTATCCCCACAGGGTCACTTACACAGGCAATCAAAGATATACATATACTCACACTTATATTTGGTTAAATGACCCTTAGCAAAATTTACCCTTGACTGCTTGCATCTACAAGCTACTGTATTGGTGCAACACTTGATGTCTGACTCGTCATCTTGGCATATACATAGTTCCCATGTGACGTAACATCAGGGGCATTTCCGGGTTTTCCGGAGGAGTTTATTTAAACTGGCAAAGACCTGGCCTCTAAATTGTCTTGTTGGGGACACCAAAATGTGTCCAAGTTTCAACGTCCCAGCTGTTAATTTCTGGTCAAGTTGAAGAGTTTGGAGGTAGAGCTCATTCTTTGTTATTCCATTCATTTGTGTGGGATACACCAGTACCACGGCATGATGCTACCACCTCCTTGCTTGATGATTGGTACCACAATCTTAGGTTTACAAGCCTCACCTGGACTCCTCCAAACACATTTCTTATCAATGTGGGCAAAAATCTCAACCTTTGTCTCATTTGCCCATTAAAAGTTTTTCCAGAAGGCATTTGGTTTGTCTATCAAGCTTCCAGTTTAGTCTTCTTTCTTGATCTGTACCCTCTCAAAGATGTAAGACTGTCTGAAATTATGTTTGTACAGTCGTCGGAAGGATGGGCGGAGCGCACGTTGCTGCTGCTATCATTGCGTGGCCCCTTATTCTTTATCAGAATACTTTTAGATAGAAAAGGGGAAAAGGCCATGAGGATGGATAGTGGTAAGGGCAGGATTTGAGACATCAAAAAAATAAAAACTCTACCAGCAAGCACATTAATAAACACATTACATATGCATTTGACTTCAAGACATTGAAATTTGCCCATGTGCACTTTCAGATGTACAGTATACAGTAGGCCATAGTCCTGTAAGATGTTGGTCAGCCGGCACAGTTCTGATAAGCCTGCGCAGAAGTTCTCAGGCGGGGGGTTACAATAGACAGAGCTTTTTCCCTAGTTACCCATGTCCCAGGAGAAATTTGATAGTCAAGCTCATATCCGAGGCCAAACGGGGGAGTCAGATTCAGATAAGCCAGAATTGTTGATTTTCTTCAGGCAGACTGTTTTTTTTTTCTTGTCACCCTTGAGCTCTGCTGGAACTTTCTCGTCCAAAATGCTGATACTGTGGGGAATAAATTCAAATTTGTGCACCCAATTCTTGTTTTTAGAAGTTCAAAATAAATGTAACGATCATGTTGAGTGGATGTCAGTTCTGTGCTGCAACTGGATAAGATGTGGGACTTTGGTTTGGCAGATTAAAGCAGATAAATGTTTGTGTTGTTTCACTCAACCAATGCAGCACAGCATCAACACAAAAGTACAAATCACCTGGGCTCAGCTGGCCAGTCCCATGTATTATCGACCAATCCTGATCTCAGTGGTGATGCGTTTCCTGCAGCAGATGACGGGCATCACGCCCATTCTAGTCTACCTGGAGCCCATTTTTCACAAGAGTAACGTCCCTCTGGAGCCCAGGTTGGACACTTCTTAAAGGTCAATCACAAGCAAATGTTTTGTAAAATCACCATCTCGTCACTGTCCTGTTTTTGTTTCATGTGCGTCAGGTTTGATGCTGCCATCGTGGGTGCAGTCCGACTCTTTTCTGTTGTCTTGGCGGCCAGTTTGATGGACAAGGCAGGACGCAAAGCCCTGCTGTATACTTCAAGCATGCTGATGTTTCTGTCCTCTCTGACCCTGACCATGATCTCACACACCACCCGCTGCCCTCCAGGTCCAGCTCCTCATAACTTCACCGCTCTGGACTACAGCTCGGGCAGCATGTTGCAGTCCAGTCAGCAAGCGGCTGTGAGCCTGCTCCCCGTCATCAGCACTGTGGTGTTCATATTTGGTAAATTAACAGTTTTTGTCAACTAACCATCCATCTTCATATCGACGCACATTCACTTTTAGCTATCACGTGTGGCTCTACATTGTTTGTAGTATAACCTGATCCAAAACCCATATGAGTTTAGATCATGGCTTGTCCAGTCCAGAGCACATTGTGCTCCAAAACAGCAAGTCCACTGGTTTGTACATCAAGTGAATCCATGAAAACAGATTACTATATCTGCAGCGACTGAAGTAATAATGATCAAAAGATTAAAGATTTCAGAGCACAAAGGTGAAAGCAAACCTGTACCAGCTGTCATTCTTATGATTAAAAAGGCCATCAGAGTTGCTGTGTTACTGCTGGTTCTGCAAACTTTGCTTCTCAAGATGCTTTATATAGGTTTAGTTGCCATTCTGCTACTTAACGTTCATCAAATCTTTCACAACCTTTAACTGTTATCTGTCTTTCTGCTCATTTTAGTTTTATCTACCCTTATGCTACTTTTAGCGTTCAATTAGCATTTTGAACAACTTTTCGGCTACATTTAGCCAGTTTTAATATTTTTAACTACTGTACCATTCTGCTACTTTTATCTTTTAGCTAGATGTTTCAAGCGTTAAGGTTCTTTATTGTCATTCGCATCACATGTGGTACCTGGGGGTGGAACAAAACTGTGTACTCAAGGTCCCAGTTGCACCCCAAAATAGGAAAAATATAAAGTATAAAAAAATAAACATTAAACAAGGATCTAAGATATAGGCTAAACAATTATAATATAATATAATAAGGTGTATTTTGCTACTTTTAGCTTTTAGTTAGGCTTGGAGTTCTTTTGGCTTTTAGCTAGCAATTTTCTTATTTTAGCTTTAAGCTAGTGTCCTCGTTTTAGCTCGTCTTCTGCTTCTTTTAGCTTCAGCAATATTGTTTCAGCAAATTTCTGCAGTTGTTAAGCACTCAACATTCACGCTGTAGTGTAATCAGAAAGCAGCTCATGCTACATGAATCATGCTTTGTCAAAGTAACAGAAAACAGGAAGTGTAAATTATATTACTTGAGCTAAAATGTTTAAAAAGAAATGTTGCAGCTGTTTAGATCAGTCAGTTCATCAATATATTTACATTTTTATTAGAATCATTTAAGATATCGTAAGAAACTTATAGCAAGGACCTCACACACTGTAATGAAGTACTTTTCCACTTATAAGTACACATGCATCCTAATCATTACCACCAGTTTATTTAACGTAGACTTCAAGAACATGTCAGTCACATATGTCAGTGTATAATCCCAATATTTTAGGGACAGTCCGTCTCCACTAACTTCAGGTGTGTCCTTAGTTAAATTAATACAGTACATCAACGTCCTCATCATCAAAAACATTAAACCCAGTCTGGTGAAACTGGTTAATGAGTTGTCACACCCAGTTCAGCAACAAGAAGCACAAAAACACCACTGTCATATGAGCTTTGTCATCTCATCATTAACTGTCTCGTAGGTTACGCCATGGGATGGGGTCCCATCACATGGCTGCTGATGTCAGAGGTGCTGCCGCTGGTTGCCAGGGGCGTGGCTTCAGGTCTGTGCGTCACCGTCAGCTGGTTGACGGCCTTCGTCCTCACGTACATCTTCACTGACCTGGTGGAGAGCTACGGCCTGTACGTCCCCTACCTGATCTTCACCGTGGTGTGCGTCTTCTGCCTGCTCTTCAACGCCGTGTGCATCCCAGAGACTCGCAACCGCTCGCTGGAGGAAATAGAGAACTATTTTAGGACTGGACGCACGTTCACCATCAACCAAAGTCCTCCCAGCTTACTACCGAGCAGTACCTCGAAATAAGCAGTGGTGGAGAAAGTACTCAAACACTGTACTTAAGTAAAAGGACAAATAAACAGACAAAAAATGTACTCTAGTAAAAGTAGAAGTACCATATTAATGTTTTTACTTACCGGTAAGTAAAAGTCAATAAGTACTTGCTTTTAAAAATACTTAAAGTATTGAATTTTTGACTGGTAACTTTACAAACGGCACCCCATAGCACACCTGCCTCCACAATAATTTGCCCCACTCTGAGCCCTTGAGCAAGGCCCTTAACCCCCACCATCTGCTCCCATGGGCGCCCTAGATGACAGCCCTGTGCTCCACACAGAGGCCTGTGGTAGCTCGGTGGTCTGTGGCTGCATCAGGACGGGCATTCAGTATAAAAACAATCACCAGCCTTTGTGCATCTTATTTGCCGCGGCAACTCCTGAAGAAGGAAGAAGCCAAAATGAAAAAATAAATTGTAATGTTATAAACAGACACCAATACAGTAAATTTAAATGAGCTTTGCCCTTTTTTTTTTTTTTTACTGTTAGTTGATTTGTTTAATAAAAGAGCTGACTGGACAAGAATATGACGGTTTGAAGGTGTGGAGCAGATGTTTCAAACTAAGTTATGGAGACTTTCCTTAGGCTCCATTTCACTCCTAAACAATTACCGTCCGGTAAATCGTTTGAGTTAGGCTCATTATGTGCAACACTTTTACCGGTTCACATCCCATCCACTTTTATTTAGAATCAAATAAAAATAAAAATAAATACTGCAGATTTAGCTGAACTTTGTTTACCATGTCAACATACAGGTTACACTAGTAAAATTGATGCCAGCAGGTTTAACAGAGTTTAAAGAGCTGCTCTCGTTAAAACCTTTGAGTCAGCTGACGCACAGCACTGTCTTTTCATTTCAAACATTCACACGGCTCAACATTACCTCTTACTGTATTTACGAGTGTCTGTTAATGTGGACAAAATGTAGATTTTTTTTATATGGTTGTACTATTATTAAACATTTATTGCACTGTGAACATTTGAAGCTTTAAAAGTAAAGCGTTGGCTTTTTAAATGTCTCCGTATTATTTTTTCATAAATTCTTTCCTGTTCTTTAAATACAATCTCAAAAAGTTTGAACAGAGTTCAATGATTCCTTGTCCTGTTTAGCTCATGAATCAACATTTAAAACTTTTGAACACCAAATATAGACTGAATTATGAATTTTATCAAATTATCATAATGAGCATTGGTAATATTTTTTTGTAATAATTCTATAGTACTGTAATATAATATAATTGGTAATAAAGAACATGTTTCTATACATTTAAAAATGAGATGCTGTTTGAAACCTCCTGTTTGTCAGTCTGAGTAAAACTGTGTATTCCAAAAGTCAGTTTTTGATGCAAAGTAAAAAATGACAATAAATAAAATGATATTTTTATGTTTATGTTTATTAAATTTGTTCTTTTTTTTTTTTTTTACAAAAAAAACCCACAATACAAAACAGTCCCATAAATGATAACGTACAAAATGTAAAAAAATGAAAGGTAGCAGAAAGAAGAAAAAATCTTATTATATCTGCCCCTTTTTTCAAACAATCAATTCAAACAAAAATAATCTTCCAGTAACAGAACAAAATGAAAAACTATCTAATTTTCTAACTAATACAATACACATTACGCTACTTCATTATATTTTTTTTAGCAATTTAGTTTTGATCATTTTCTTAAATGTAAACATTGACTTGGCATTTTTAACTTCATTCTCCAAGCCATTCCATAATCCAATTCCCTGGATTGAGGTAGACCGTCCCTTCAAACTAGTTCTGAATTTTGGTTTTACAAATATCTCTGTCCCCTTAAGATTATAACAACTTTGTCTTTTGACAAAATGCATTTGGATATTTAAAGGTAATGCATTATTCTGAGCCCTATACATAACTGATAAAATATTATAATCTACCAAATCATGGAACTTCAATAATTTCAGTTGATAAAATAATGTACTTGATGGATGACGGTAATGTTTTCTAGTGATAATTCTTACAGCTCTTTTCTGTAATACAAAAATAGGCTTTGTGATTGTTTTACACGCTTTCCCCCAAACATCAATACAATAGATTAAGTGTGGAACAATGATTGTGTTATACAACAAATACAGAGCTTTATCATTCAATAGGTCTCTGACTTTGTACAGTACTGCAATCGATTTAGCTATTTTTATTCTTACAGAATTTATGTGTTGTTTCCATGTCAGTTTGTCATCAATGATAACACCCAAAAACTTCACCTCACTCACTCTACAAATCTCAACACCCTCAATTTTGAGTGGAACATCAACAGTTTTCTTTTTATTACTGAATATCATGTACTGTAATTAGTTTGATCTAGATTTAATGATATTTGATGATATTTTTATGTATCTTAAAGCTTACCGGTATTAAAGTTATATGACTATTACACTGTGCCCTGCCCTGTTTGAACAAAAAGTAAGAGTTAAATCAGCGTGCAAACCTCGCCTGATGACAACGGTAGAAAACATTTATTACTTGGTCACAAAATATTAAGGCGTGGGGTTGAGACAAAAAGGTGGCACCGTTCCATTAGTTAGTCTTGTCACCTCAACAAGAAGGTCCTGGAGCAACAGTGCTCTTCAGGTTCTCCCAGCAGTTTTCTCCAAGGACTTCAGGTTCTTCTCACAGTTCTGAAGCATGCACGACCGATTCAACATGTATTTCACCAGGAACATGACATTTGAAATGTGGCAGAACAGTGGGTCAGTGGTTTATCGTTCGCAGCAAGAAAAAGTTAGAGGTTTGAAACGCGGCTGCAGCCTCACTGTGTTTGCAGACATTGTCCGAGTACAATACTTCGGTTTATTTAGCTGTCCGTCTGCTTCTTACTTTTCAGGTCATGTAGGTCACTGGTATCCATGTCCAGCCTTCACTGTGCCGGAGGCGGGGGACACCCTGGACTGGTCTCTAGTCCATCACAGGGACATGTAGAGACAACAACCTAGGGACAATTTAGAGTTTCCATTTGGTCTGTGGAAGGAAACTAGAGTACCTGGAGGAAACCCACGCATGCACGGAGAGAACATGAAACTCCACCCAGAAAGCTCCCTGGCTGGGATTTGAACCGGCGACCTTCTCAGTGAAAGGCAAACAGCTCTACCAACTGCGCCACCATGCCATTAATCAAAAAACGGTCATGTTGGTTAAATGGACACCATAAGTTGTCCTAAAGCGTGAGTGTGGGCGAGCGAGCGTCTGTGTGTTGGTCCTGAGACGGACAAGTGAACACTCCAAGGCGTGCAACGCTTCTCACTCGATGTGTTTTGGATCAGGAACCCTCTCCTCCCAGCCAGAACCAAATTACAGAACTCGGTTGAACCAGAACCAGTGGGCAAAGCTTACAAATGCATGGCAGCTGTCACAACCTAGAGGGGTTGGTTCTTTAAAATCTTTGATTTTGGGTTTGTTTTATGATGATGTTGGGTTTGTTTTATGATGATGTTGGGTTTGTTTTATGATGATGTTGGGTTTGTTTTATGATGATGTTGGGTTTGTTTTATGATGATTTTGGGTTTGTTTTATGATGATTTGGGTTTGTTTTATGATGATGTTGGGTTTGTTTTACGATGATGTTGGGTTTGTTTTACGATGATGTTGGGTTTGTTTTAAGATGATGCTGGGTTTGTTTTACGATGATGTTGGGTTTGTTTTACGATTATGTTGGGTTTGTTTTACGATGATGTTGGGTTTGTTTTTAGTTTAGTTTATTCATTCATTTTATATTAAAAAAAACATAATAATACAACATTTCACATCAAATAAATATACAACACATAAATAAAATGAAGGGTGGCAGTAAGAAGAAAAAAATCTTATTTTAACTGCCCCCTCTTACAATCCATCAAATCAAACAACAATCAACTTTAACCAATAAAAAACAAGAAACAATTTGCCAAAAAAATATCGAACTACAAAGCAACATACACAACTGTATTTCATTTATATCTTTGCAATAGTCCACTTTTTATCATTTTCTTAAATGTAATCATTGTTGCTGCATTTTTTACTTCAGTCTCCAAGACATTCCATAAGCCAATTCCTTGAATTGAGGTTGACCGACCCTTTAAACTGGTTCTATATTGTGGTTTAATAAATACTTCTATTCCCTTAAGATTATAACAGCTTCGCCGTTTAACAAAATGCATTTGGATATTTACAGGCAGTTGATTTTTATGAGCTCTATACATAACTAACAAAATATTATAATCCACCAAGTCCTGGAACTTCAACAATTTCATTGATCAAATAAGGTGTTAGAAGGGTGACAATAATGTTTTCCTGTAATTATTCTAACAGCTCTTTTTTGTAGCAAAAAAATAGGCTCTGTAAATGTTTTACAAGCTTTCCCCCAAACAACAATGCAGTAAATCAAATGTGGAACAATAATTGTATTATACAACAAATACAGGGCTCTGTCATTCAACAAGTCCCTGACTCTGTATAATACAGCAATGGACTTAGCCATCTTTGTCCTAACAGAATTTATGTGATTCTTCCACGTCAATTTATCATCAATAATAACGCCCAAAAACTTCACATCATTGACACGACAGATTTCAGCACTATCAATCATAAATGGAACATTAACAGTTTTCTTTTTTTTTTATTAAATATCCAAGTACAGAACCCTGAGGGACTCCACAGGTAATATTGCAGAGGTCGGATCTTACATCATTTATCTGCACAAATTGTTTTCTATTTTTCAAATAACTGGATACCCACTGCAATGCTAGTCCTCTGATACCGTATTTACTCAATTTGTCAATGAGAATATCATGATCGATAGTATCGAAAGCTTTCTTTAAATCAACAAAAACACTTAAACAATTTTGCTTTTGGTCAATAGCCGTAGTTATGTGTTCCATAAATTCCATGATAGCCATTGACGTAGAGTTTTGTTTTCTGAATCCATATTGACTCTCACTCAAGATATTTTGTTTTTCAATGAATTCATCTAATCTTAGCACAAATAATTTTTCTAAAATCTTCGAAAACTGTGGCAATAGGGATATTGGTCTATAGTTGTTGAATATACCTTTATCACCATCTTTAAAGAGAGGTACTATTTTAGCAGTTTTCATATTTTCTGGAAATGTTCCTGTCGAAAATGATAAGTTACATATATATGTAAATGGCTTAACGATATGACTCATGATATTCTTCACAAGCTTCATGTCCATATCAACCCAGTCTTTGGATCTCTTGTCTGAAAAAGTTTTAACCACATTCATTAATTCTTCTTTGTCGATTTCCTTAAGAAAAATACTATTTACACAGTTAATAATTGAGTGGTTCACTGTATCATTTACCTTAGGTATTTTATCTGCAAGGACTGATCCAATATTCACAAAGTATTGATTAAATCCGTTTGCAATTTCAATGTCGTCATGAATTTCATCATTATCCTTTACAAAATGTTGTGAAATACCCATCTTTGACTTATGGTTCTTCAAAACATCATTCATCACTCGCCATGTAGCTTTCATATCACCGTTACTTTTACTTAATAAACCACTATAATATTCCTTTTTGTGTTTCCTTATAATCCCAACCAATTTGTTTTTATACCTCTTATATTTTTCTTCAGATTCTTGTGTTCTTGATTTCAGAAAACATGAATACAGATAATTCTTTTTTTTACAAGCATTTCTCAATCCCTTAGTCATCCATGGTTGGTCAACAGTGTTTTTCCTGGGAAAATTTATTTGCATACAATTTTTTTCATATAGAGTTTCTAGAATATTCATAAACTCATTATATGATGAATTCACATCTTCAACATACACATTTTCCCAAGTTTGTTTATCTAAATCTTCCTTTAATCTGTCTAACGCTTGTTTGGATGTGTTTATTATTTTTTTCTTCCTTTTGACTGCTCTTATGGTATTCTGATCATTTTTATAGATTGTAAAAATGGGCAAGTGATCACTTAGGTCAGTAGTAAGAATACCACCCATTACATCCCCATTTGTTATATTTGTGAAAAAATTATCAATTGTTGTGGCACTATGACATGTAATTCTTGTAGGCTTGGATATTAAAGGATAAAGATTCAGGCTATACATTGAATGTATAAATGTACTGATGTTATTGTCATCCGCTGTATTTCCTATATCAATATTAAAGTCTCCGCAGAATTTTTTTTCTTATTAAAGTTCTTTTCTAATAGCTCCATGACTTTATCAGTAAACATTTCTATGTTTGAGCTCGGTGATCTGTATGCACAACTCACTATGACGTTTTTATCGTTCTTACATATTAGCTCTATTGTTACCATTTCCATTAAATTATCAACAATTATTGACATTTCACTAATAATTTTACATTTTATGTCATTTTTAACAAACAGAGCGACTCCACCACCTCTTCCATTAAGATGATGTTGGGTTTGTTTTACGATGATGTTGGGTTTGTTTTACGATGATGTTGGGTTTGTTTTACGATGATGTTGGGGTTGTTTTACGATGATGTTGGGTTTGTTTTACGATGATGTTGGGTTTGTTTTAAGATGATGTTGGGTTTGTTTCATTTGTTTTATGTTTACCTCCCACTTTGATTTTTATTGTAGAAATTATTTTGTTCTGGGCTTCTCTCCTCAGACCACCTGCTTTTCATTTGGTCATTTATTATTACCTTTAGTACAGAGTGTTGCTTAGTCTCCTTATTGATTTGTTGACAAGTTTATATTATCATCATTACTATAAGGTATGCTTCTGTTATTATAAGGTATTCTTCTTGCAAGCTCCTTTGGTTCTGAAATTAGCCGTCATTGTTGCTGCATTTAGATTCTTCTCATGCTCACTATGGATTATGGCAGCAGCTAAAAAATTTTTTTTTTAATTGGCCTTGTCTCTAATTCACAGCTAAATCTTATTTTATATAGGCTTTAGCTAATATACAAACATATTGTATCATACATTATAGTATATAAGTATTTTCTATGTTTGGGTGATTTTTGTGATTATCCTTCAGAAGAACCTCAGCACATTTGCAGAGGACTGTTAGGCCAGTAAAGCATGAACCTAATAAAATAATTCATCTTTAATTTTAATGTCTGAATAATGAAACTAAATCCAAACAAAATTTCTCACCACACCCACATCATTTCATGTCAGTGGATGATGGGAACGAGCTGCTCATCCACCAGTTGTGTTCCCCCAAAATGAAAAGTGAGTAAATTCACTCCAGTTAAACCCTCACAGGACAGCTGTGCAACAAACAAACAAACAAACAAAAACATGTTTTTAACCTAAACAAAAGAAACAAAAGAATGCTAATGATTAAAAAATGTTTAACAAGCATAGTGTGGTTGAAAAATTTCCACTTTGTATCCAGTCTCTGATTCCAGGCTCCGTTAGTGTGAATGTTTATGGGATATTAAATTGTTTTAACTAATGTCACCAGGTGAGCTCTGTATTCATGCATAGAATGAAGAATAAACATAAATATTAGGGATGCACGATATTGGACTTTTGGCCGATATCCAATATGCCAATATGTTAAAACGTATTAGGCCAATAACCGATACCAATACTGATATTTTTTGCTCCTACACCTACTTACAGAGACTATAGCTTTCTCTGCAGTGGAATTAAAATACTACATTATTCTGCATCATCTTTGTCAGTTTGACCTGCTACCAAATGCAGATGCCAAAAAGGAGCTGAAAATGATGTAACACTTCAACTTGGATTATGTTTAATGTCAAATTTATTCATGACGTTTACTCCCTCTAACACAATGACAAGTGCAAATTTGTAACTTTTCATAAATCTAAATTCAACCTGTTCACAAGCACCAAGTGAAAAGAGCGAAGAAGGAGTGCATTAATAGATATAGTTGCTTGAATTAAAAAATAACTGAAAACAGAAGCCTTTGACATCGGTGAGTTATTTTTGATGGAATGGCCGATGTCTGTTAACTTTATCGCTAATATCGGCTGATACCGATACCATGCCGATAATGTCCTGCATCCCTAATAAATATATGGGTGCACTTTTAATGTAAATCTCTTCAGTATTTGCTGCGTGGTCTTTTCTATATAATGGATTGTCTTTCCCAGTCATTGATGCTGTGAAGGGATGTGTTTGTATTTTCAGGATTTATTTTGTGCAGAGTGGTTCTTAAGAGTCGATCTTTAAATGCCAGATGTTCTGACACGGCATTCAACAAGAAAACAGCTCCAAGTTCACATTACAATGTGGCAAAAAGAACTTGTCATTATTTTTGTTAGATCTACTACAGTCATATTTTTTGGCTTTTAACTTTTGGGCGTTTCTTCTCTTTTTGAAACCTAATCTAATGAAAAGTTTACGTCAAAGCAAAGAGAGTTTTAATACCAGGAAACCAAGATGGAGCTTGTTAGACAGGACACATTCTTGGAATAATCATATCCAGTTAAACCTACAGCACTGCAACCAAAGATACACAAAAAGATATGATGCAATGTCAACCATGCGCTGCTTAAAGTGACAGATCTGTGTGTAAAGTTAGACACAGGCAATGATTTTGCAAGAGCTTTTGTTGTGAAATAATCAGAAATGTGTCACTTGATCTGGGAAATTTTGAAGACGAGGCTCATGTTTGTCGGCCGCAACGATAACAGGTCACAAGGACGTGTACGAAATACAAAAAATTAAACATTATGAAAATTGTGTCAGCAACATGTACCCGTGTCCTCCAATCAGGAGTTCAATCTTTACATTAAACAGAAAGACGGGAAGACATGCACACAGACGAATAGATAAAAAAACAATGACACAGATACAAAAGAGAGTTGACAGTAAAGATATGATGGAGCCCACACTTCCTTACCCTCAGTATGTTTCTTCTTGCTGAGTCGCAGACTATTTCCATCTTTCTCACCACACCCACATCATTTCATTTCATGGATGATGGGAACGATCTGCTCATCCACCAGTTGTGTTCCCCCAAAATGAAAAGTGAATAAATTCACTCCAGTTAAACCCTCACAGGACAGCTGTGCAACAAACAAACAAACAAACAAACAAACAAAAAAACATGTTTTTAACCTAAGCAAAAGAATGCTAATGATTAAAAAATGTTTAACAGGCATAGTGTGGTTGAAAAGTTTCCACTTTGTATCCAGTCCTGATTCCAGGCTCCATTAGTGTGAATGTTGATGAAGCAGTCACTCTGCCATGATCCGGTTTTCTTCCACATGTTTTTTTAGCATCTTTCTCGTTCCACAATTTTTTGTGCAATTTCAACAAATCACATATCAAAATGTTCGGCTTTTTCAGGACAATCCTGCTTTGACTTTTTGTATTGGTGCAACTTTAGCTTTTTTTAATATTTAGCCTTTTGTGTCACTTTTATTCTCCTAGAAAATGGATTGAGCTCATTTTACATCCTTCAAATCTTTAGATGTGTTTACAACCTTTTACTGCTCCTTTCACATTTTGTTCTGCTTCAGCTTCTTTCAGCTTCCTTGTGCAAACTTAAACTTTTTTCCAGCTTCAGCTGTCTTGTGCTCCTTTCGGATTCTTTTTGCTAACTACAAGATTTTTATGCTACTTCTAACGTCTTTCTGCTAATTTCAGCTTGTTCTGCTCCTTTTAGCTT
>JBBPBX010005981.1:22509-42379 GCA_038048925.1 Garcialebias charrua
AACATCTAGGATATAACTAAGAAAAACATCAACTAGTAATACACTAAGCCCTAATGTAGTAGAAAAACATCATTATAAACAGCAGCACGAACATGAGTCTGTATGAGCAGATGGTCACAAATGAACACAGCAACAAGAAAACAGATCAGCATCAGCATGATGTGATATTTTGCAGTGTTATTCTTATTATTTATTTATTCATGAGTCTAACAGCCTCAGGGTAGAAGCTGTTCCTCAGTCTAGTGGTTCTACATTTGATGCTCCTCAACCTCCGTCCTGAGGGGAGTGGGGCAAAGAGTGAGTGTGCTGGGTGAGTGGGTCTTTCATGATGCAGGTGGCTCTTTTCCTGCATCTGGAGGTGTAAATGTCTGTGATGGTGGGGAGACTGACTCCAACAGACTTCTGTGCAGCCTTCACCACTCTCTGTAGAGCTTTTCTTTCTGCAGCTGTGCAGCCTCCATGCCACACGTTGATGCTGGAGCACAGGATGCTCTCCACTGCACACCTGTAGAAGGAGGTGAGGACTGGGCTGCTCAGACCAGCTCGTCTCAGCCGTCTGAGGAAGTAGAGTCTCTGATGAGCTTCCTTGATCAGGCTGGTGGTGTTGTTGCTCCAACTTCAATCATCTCCTTTGTCTTCTTCACATTCATGTGAAGGTTATTCTCTTTGCACCAGCTCTCCAGGTGTTCCACCTCCTGCCTGTAGCTGGACTCATCATTGTTTGTGATGCATCCCACCACCGCTGTATCATCTGCAAACTTTACAATATGACAACCTGGATGGGTAGCTGCACAATCATATGTGAGCAGAGTGAACAGAAGAGGGCTCAACACACATCCTTGAGGAGAGCCAGTGCTGAGGGCAATGGTGGAGGAGGAGAAGTTGTGGATCCTCACTGACTGTGGTCTGTTTGTTAAGAAGTCTAGTACCCAGTTACAAATGGAGGGGCTTAGTCCAAGTGTAGATAGTTTGTCTATCAGAGTTTGGGGGATCATGGTGTTGAAGGCAGATGTGAAGTCCACAAAGAGCAGACGCACGTATGAGTCCTTCTGATCCAGGTGGGTGAGAGCAGTGTGGACCACAGAGGAGATGGCGTCCTCTTTTGTGTTCTCTGTCTCTCTTGTGTTCATCTGTGACCATCTGCTCATAATGACTCATGTTCGTGCTGCTGTTTGTAATGATGTTTTTCTATTACTCTAGTCTAGGGCTTAGTGTATTTCTAGTTGGATGTTTTTCTTAGTTCATATCCTAGATGTTATTACTGTTTTTCTCTTACATTTTTTTGTTGGATGTAACTGGGACCCTGTGTACATAATCTCATTTCATTACATGTACTACATGCGGTGCAAATGACAATAAAGACCCTCTGACTCTGACTCTGACTGACTCTGTTGATCGGTTCTCGCGGTAAGCATACTGATGAGGGTCCTCGTTGATGTTGACGGTTGTCTTGATGTGGGTCATGACCAGTTTCTCAAAGCATTTTGCGACTATCGGGGTGAGGGCCACTGGCCGATAGTCATCGAGCATCAAATCTGCGGTTCAGCAACTTGTTTTGTATCTACAACTATAGTTGAAACAGTTTATGATTTACACAGCTTGTTTGTGGGCTGTATCTGGGATCTCTATGTGATTTTAAAGTTGAAGGGCTGAATGCTAAACTATGTGGAGGTTGGTTTGAATTCAGGAATGTTGTCCATCTGGCTCATCGAAACAGAAACGCACAACCACCTCGTCCAGTTCACATCAAGAAGAGCCAACACCCAAACTTTCACACATCAGCTTGTTACTGTAGCTCCTCAGGATAGTGGCTCGGGGTGATATGAAAATAGGAAGTTAAAAAAACCTAAATAATACATTAATTTAGTTGTAGATTGCCTAGATATGATGGCTCCTCCCGTCAAAACCATTGGGATTATTTTCTGAGTTGCTCTTGGATCATCTGTGATGAGGTTTTTGCTCCAACACATGAATCATAAATGTAGAGGTTAAACTAAATACTGCACAGCCAGGCTGGTTTTTCAAAGGTTAATTCAAAAGAAACTTAAGTCTGAGTGGTTTCTCACCATGGATTTTACACTGTTTGTTTGTCCTTGTCGTCCCTGAGGAGGGACACAAGGAGACAAACAGGACAAGCAGCCGTTCACACTCTCACTCACACCGAGACACGATTTAGAAATCAATAAATTTAACAAGCAGGGTTTTTTGTGTGTGAGAAGAAAACCGGCGTTCTCATGAAAAAACCCACACGGGCTCGAAGAGAGCATGCAAACTATTGGTTCATGGTTTAAATATTTCCTGAATTATTAAAATATATCTACAGTATACTGTACAGTATAAGTAAAAAAAATGAACCAATAAAGTACTTCAAGTGCAGTTGTACACTGATTTAGGTGTTTTCATCATTACAGTGTGCTCTGGTCATCTGTTGTCATATTAAACATACTACATGTTTATCAAAGTAAAATAAGACTATTTCAATATGTTTTTAGATGCACAAAACGTGGTTGCAATATGTGGCTTTAACATGTAGACACAGTGATGGGCGTAGCACTTAGCAAGATGGCGGTAATGCAACCTGCCCAACACCATCAGAGGCTATTTCCATTTGAGTAGTGGTGAGTATTTTGAACCACATCGACGTTGCTGTGGACTGTGCTGATGATCTGAAGTGAGTCTGGGATAAGGACTGCAGGACCCAGAAAACCTGTTTTTGCAGTATCTCCTTCAAAAAGCATTCATTTTCAGTCTGTTTGGTCTGTTGTGTATTTGGCATCAAGTTGGGTTTTAATACTAAGTGACAAATATCACAAAAATATTAGATGTATGTTTTAGAGACAGTATTATTATTATCATTAATTATCATCATTATCATCATTATTATTAATCAGACAGAAGAGTTAGTTTCTGACTTATTATTAGAAAAGAAAGTTGTGACTTTTCCCTTGTATAATTTTTTTTACAAATTTGTAAATCACATTCAGTCGTCATTAACTTCCATTTAGACTGTGGTGACAGTTAACGCAGGGCATGTCTGTAATCCAGTGATCAAAAGTCAGAAAATGTGGTTGGACTAGTCTGCTCCCAAGACCTTGAAAAAACAAACAACTGAGCAACGCGATGGTGGTTAGCACTGTCGCTTCATTGCAAGAAGGTCCTGGGTTCAAATCTCTGGTTGGACCAGGGGTCTTTCTCTGTGGAATTTGTATGCTCTCATGCTTGCTTGGGTTTTCTCCAAGTACTAAGGTTTCCCCACAGAGTAATAATAAAAATTTAAAAAATAAACCTGTGTATGTGCAGGTTACTTTCAGGCCCAGGCATGAAGATTAAATAAATAATAATCAAATATTCTCAATTTTTTTTTAATCTAAAATGAAATATTGCTGACCCCGTGGCCCATCCAGAAATGTTTTAACTTGATGGCCATGTGGGGGCCACAGAAAATCCAGGCATGGCAACAAAACTGAAAACAGAAATTCAGGAGATTCGTTGTTGTCGTATAAAAGTTGTGTGACAAAGACAACAATGCAGGAGTGAGGGAACACCATACACGTGTTAACTTCTTTTTTGTTGTTGTTGTTGTGCTCTTAATTTTATGTGCTGGAAAAAGCACTGTCACTACTCAACTTGTTGAAGCCCGTCCTCTCCTAAATTTATACTTATAAAATGTATTTTGTAAATAACTTCCTGAGAGCCTGCATCCTGATGTTGAGGACATTGACTGGCTGTCCTTTATAACAGAGACTAGATTTTATTCATCCATCCATCCATTCTCTTCCGCTTATCCGGGGTCGCGGGGATAGCAGCCTAATGCCGGGTTCCCACCGAACGCGTTTCGAGCAGCCGAAGCAGCCGGTTCACATGCAATGTCTATGTGTCCGAGCATCGAGGGGCGGCGAAGCGTGACGCGGCGCGTCTTGAGCAGTCCGAGCAGCGCGGCAGGTCTTTTCCGCGCCCGCATCACATCCAGGCAGCGACTGCCGGAGTTCAACTAAATGAACTTTGACCTAGTTTGGCTGCTCGCCGCGTCGCAGCAACCAATCGGGAGAGACTCTGCTATGTGATGACGCAACGACGACGGGACTTTTTTTATGGACTTTTCAAACTTACCCAACGAGCCTCCATGAAGAAACCAGCCTCCGGTAAGAAACTTGGCATTTTTAAAGTTGCCGCTGTCCGCTCGAGTGTACGATCACCCCAAACATTAAAAAAAAAACACGTTTTAATCTCAACAAAGACTTTCGGAGCTGCAGTTCGGCTCGTAGAAAACCCACTCAAGTAGTAACGGGGCTCACGAACAGCTGATTTTATCTGCCCGGTGTACAAAAAACAAAACAAACCCGACCGGAAAAGGAGCCAGACCCTCCCACTGCGCGTCTGCAGACGCGTTCGATGTGAACAGACGTCTGTTGACAAGCAGCCAACAGGGTGCGGTAGGAGCGTTTTTGATGTTTGAAACGCGTTCGGTGGGAACCCGGCATAAGTAAGGAGGTCCATGACTTCCCTCTCCACAGCCACTTGGGCCAGCTCCTCTGGGGGAATCCCAAGGCGTTCCCAGGCCAGCCGAGAAACATAGTCCCTCCAGCGTGTCCTGGGTCTTCCTCTGGGTCTCCTCCCGGTGGGACATGCCCAGAACACCTCACCAGGGAGGCGTCCAGGAGGCATCCTAACCAGATGCCCGAGCCACCTCAACTGGCTCCTCTCGATGTGGAGAAGCAGCGGCTCTACTCCGAGTCCCTCCCGGATGACTGAGCTTCTCACCCTATCTCTAAGGGAGAGTCCAGACACCCTGCGGAGAAAACTCATTTCAGCCGCTTGTATCCGAGATCTCGTTCTTTCGGTCACAACCCAAAGCTCATGACCATAGATGAGGGTGGGAACGTAGATCGATCGGTAAATTGAGAGCTTTGCCTTTCGACTCAGCTCTCTCTTCACCACGACAGACCGGTACAGCGCCCGCATCACTGCCAACGCTACACCTATCCGCCTATCAATCTCACGCTCCAGTTTTCCCTCATTCGTGAACAAGACCCCCAGATACTTGAACTCCTCCACTTGGGGCAGAACCTCCTCCCTGACCCGAAGCGGGCATTCTACCCTTTTCCGGCTCAAGACCATGGCCTTGGATTTGGAGGAACTGATCCTCATCCCGGCCGCGTCACACTCGGCTGCAAACCGCTCAAGCAAAAGCCGTAGATCATGACCTGATGAAGCCAATAGGACCACATCATCTGCAAAAAACAGAGAAGCAATCCTAAGGCCACCAAAACGGATCCCCTCAACACCTTGGTTGCACCTAGAAATTCTGTCCATAAAAGTTATGAACAAAATCTGTGACAAAGGGCAACCTTGGTGGAGTCCAACTCTCACTGGAAACAAGCCTGACACTGCCGGTGTTACAGGGTATGATATTCATTTGACCGTGTTCATATTAGATCCAATTGTTTGATTATCTGCATTAATTTAGCTTGATTTGGTGTGTGCATGGAATGTAGTGGGGCCTTTGAAAGAATGGTGCGTTGGCGCAATAGTCAAAAGAGTCCACTAGGGGGACTCATGCGCTCTTTACATTTAATACAACAGTAAGTAAAGACGCACTGGTTTCAACTAGTCATCTCTTTTCTTATAATTGTCCTTTTTTATAAGGTAAGAAGTTAGATTAAACTTTCAGGAAAATGATATGAGTGAATGCTAGCCCTGTATGTGCGAGTTTGTATATGTTTAGTTAGTTTTGTGTCACATATTAGTTATCTTGTTTTAATGTAATGTGTGAAGAGTGTTTGGCTAGCTACTTAGCTCTGTTGCTAACGTTAATAAGCCGTTAGCAACCTCTTCTGTTCGGCAGTTGGTTGATTAGCTTAAAGGTTCAGTATGCAGTTTCTGTAGAACTGCAGCACTTAGAAATATTTTCAACAGGCAAAGCATTCTGATCCCTCCCCCTCAGAGCCATATGTGGCTCTGCCCCCTTGTGGTCTGTTGAATTTCAAATTCAAGCTCTGTTTTTATTGGCTGATTCAAATTCAAGCTCTGTTTTTATTGGCTGGTTACAAACTCTGTTTTTATTGGCTGGAAAATGGCGGGTCACCTTTTCTTTTTAGAAATGCTTATTTACCACCTGGAGAAGCAAGGGGACAATATTTTTTTTAATTTTTTTTCAGAGATTACCTGGCTAACATCAGTCTGTCAGGAGGTAGTGACAGAGTGAAGAAATATGTTCATAAAAAAAGCTACATACTGAAGCTTTAAATGAGGATAATTGTAATTTTTATGAAGTACAAGTAATGTACTGTTCTTCATCATTTTGATATTCCTATTTTTCTCTTTATTAATTTACTTCTGACAGTAAGGTAACAACATTAATTCAAAGTAAAATGTTTAGATATTGTTGAGTAACTGTAATGTGAAATACTTGATTTTCTCTAAAGAAATGTGGTGTTTACTTGTATTTAGAAAGGTTAAGAGTTGTATAAGGAAATATTTCTGTGTTTTGCTTTTGACGTTCGGCTCTTTACATTTAATACAACAGTAAGTAAAGACGCACTGGTTTCAACTAGTCATCTCTTTTCTTATAATTGTCCTTTTTTATAAGGGCCAACACCGGCAATGCGGACCAAGCTCTGACACCGGTCGTACAGGTCCTAAAAGCCTGTATTAAAGGGCCTGGTACCCCATACTCCAGGAGTACCCCCCACAGGGCCCCCCGAGGGGCGCGGTCGAATGCCTTCTCCAAGTCCACAAAGCACATGTAAACTGGTTGGGCAAACTCCCACGCACCCTCTAGGACCTTGCTGAGGGTGTAGAGCTGGTCCAGTGTTCCACAACCAGGACGAAAACCACACTGCTCCTCCTGAATCCGAGGTTTGACTATCCAATGGACCCTCCTCTCCAGAACCCCTGAATAGTCTTTAGCAGGGAGGCTTAAGAGTGTGATCCCCCTATACTGTAGTTGGAACACACTCTATGGTCCCCCTTTTTGAATAGGGAAACCACCACTACAGTCTGCCAATCCAGAGGAACTGCCCATGATGTCCATGCAATATTGCAGAGTCACGTAAGCCAACACAACCCTACAACATCCAGAGCCCTAAGGAACTCCGGGCGAATCTCATCCACCCCTGGGGCCCTGCCACCGAGGAGCTTTTTAACCACCTCAATGACCTCAGCACCAGAGATTGGAGAGCCCGACCCAAAGTCCCTCAGTGGAAGACGTGCCAGTAGGATTGAGGAGGTCTTTGAAGTATTCTGCCCACCGACTTACAACATCCCGAGTTTAGGCCAGCAGCACGCCACCCCCACTATAAATAGTGTTGGTGGCGTACCGCTTCCTCCCCCCTGAGATGCCGGATGGTGGACCAGAATCGCCTTGAAGCCGTACAGAAATCATTCTCCATGGCCTCTCCAAACTCGTCCCACGCCTGAGTTTTTGTCTCAGCAACCACCCGAGCTACATGCTGTTTGGACTGCCGGTACCCATCAGTTGCTTCTGGGGTCCCACAGGCCAAAAAGGCCCAATAGGACTCCTTCTTCAGCCTGACAGCATCCCTCACCGCCGGTGTCCACCACTGGGTTCGAAGGTTGCCGCCATGACAGGCACCAACAACCTTGTGGCCACAGCTCCGATAAGCCGCCTCGACAATAGAGGCGCGGAACATGGCCCACTCGGACTCAATGTCCCCCACCTCCCTCGGAACGTGTTCAAAGCTCTCCCGGAGGTGGGAGTTAAAGCTCCGTCTTATGGGAGTCTCTGCCAGACGTTCCCAGCAGACCCTCACAATAGGTCTGCCAGGTCTGACCGGCATCCTCCCCCATCATCGGAGCCAACTCACCACCAGGTAGTGGTCAGTTAACAGCTCCACCCCTTTCTTCACCCGAGTGTCCAAGACATGTGGCTGAAGATCAGATGAGACGACAACAAAGTCGATCATCAAAATATGACCTATGGTGTCCTGGTGCCAAGATCACATATGGACACCCTTGTGCTTGAACATGGTGTTGGTTGTGGACAATCCATGACGAGCACAGAAGTCCAATAACAGAACACCACTCGGGTTCAGATCAGGGGGGCCGTTCCTTCCAACCACACCCCTCCAGGTCTCACTGTCATTGCCCATGTGAGCGTTGAAGTCCCCGAGTAGAACAAGGGAGTCCCCAGGAGACGTACTCTCCAATAACCCCTCCAAGGACTCCAAAAAGGGTGGATAATCTGAGCTGCCGTTTGGCGCATAGGCACAAACAACAGTCAGAGCCCGTCCCCCCACACGTAAGCAGAGGGAGGCTACCCTCTCATTCACCGGGGTGAACCCTAACATACAGGCACCAAGATGGGGAGCAACAAGTATGCCCACTCCTGCTCAGCGCCTCTCACCAGGGGCAACTCCAGAGTGGAAGAGTGTCCAACCCCTCTCAAGGAAACTGGTTCCAGAGCCAGAGTCATGCGTTGAGGTGAGTCTGACTATTTCTATCCGGAACCTCTCAACCTCACACACTAGCTCAGGCTCCTTCTCCACCAGAGAGGTGACATTCCATGTCCCAATAGCCAGCTTCTGTAGCCGAGGATCAGACCGTCAGGGTCCCTTCCCTCGGCAACCACCCATCCCATATTGCACCCGACCCCCTCCCACCCACAGGTGGTGAGCCCATGGGAAGGGGGACCCACGTCTCCTCTTCGGGTTGTGCCTGGCCAGGCGCCATGGGTACAAGCCCGGCCATCAGGCGCTCGCCAGCGTGCCCCACCTTCGGACCCGGCTCCAGAGTGGGGCCCCGGTGACCCACGTCCGGGTGAGGGAACGTTGACTCCATTTATTTTATTCATCATTGGGGTCTTTGGGCTGCACTTTGTCTGGTCCCCTACCTAGGACCTGTCTGCCTTGGGTGACCCTACTAGGGGCATGAAGCCCCTTATAGCATAGCTCCTAGGATCATTGGGACACTCAAACCCCTCCACCACGGTGTTTTATGATATTCTAAATCAAATGCAGGTTCGCTGAAAGATCGGCGCGGTGTTTAGAAAAAACAAACACAGACTCTGTTAAAATGATGTATCATTTATTAAAAGGTCTGTGACAGATAAAGGAAAAAGAAAAACAGACATACAGTTGTACAATCACCTCAGATGTGCAAAAACATAAATGTTCAAACACACAAACTGTTTTGCTGCTAGGGAAAAATGTGTCAGTTAACCCCGCCACAAAAGAAACAGCAAAGACACACAATCTCAAGGTATTGATGTTATAAGAATTCTCACCATGACACAAGAGCCGGGAAGCCACACGACTCAGATGAAAATCAAGACATCAACGACTGGACACCTTTCAGAGGTTCTCAGTAGACTTCCAAAATTTTCTTGAGTGCTCGACACCTTTATACCTTGTGGTGTGTGCGTGCATGTGTAGATGTGTGTGTGCGTGCATGTGTGTGTGTGTGTGTCTTCACTCACTCTCATCTGAGCAAAACATGTTTTTTCAAAGCAAAGTGGTGCCTATCACGGCTGAAGGAAAAAATGTCTTATCAGAAAGGTCTGTTGCATCTCTTACCAAGAAGGGCTGCCAAGGTCATGTGTAAGAAACAAGCTCAGTTCCTCACACATAACTGCACCTGATAAAACATACAGGTAGTCCCCGATTTACGAGCGCTCTGATCTGCGAGGTTCCAGACTTACGAGCTGCACATTTTTGGAAAAAACGAAAAAAATACTGAGTTTTCATGTGTTTTTTCACTACAGTTAGTTAGTTAAGCATATAAACACACGTTTCCGATCATTTTTATGCACTCAAAAGTAGTTTTTAGATGAAAATAGAGTGTTTTTAGGCGCGCTAGCGAAAACCGTTCCAATTTACGAGCGGATTTCCGGATTTACGAGAGAAATGGCGGCCGTTCCAAATTACGAGATTTCCGGTTTACGAGCGCCTCGTTGTGACGGATCTCGCTCGTAAATCGGGGACTACCTGTAATTGCAAAAACCAAGTTGCAAAACACAGAGTTCAGATACAGTTTCTTATGGTCAGCTTGACACTGAACTAGAATGTTTACTCCAGGCATGTATGCAACTCACAAGTGTTGCAGAACGTATCATATCATCTTAGCATAAACATTGATAAACATTAGTCAGAAAACATTAAAGGTGCTATATGTAACTTTTCTAAAAAATATATTTTTAACATATTTTTTCACTCTGTCACTATCTCCTGACAGACTGATGTTAGACAGGTAATCTCTGGAAAAACCTATAGTCCCCTTGCTTCTCTAGGTGGTAAATAAGCATTTCTAAAAACCCACAGTGACCCGCCATTAACCAGCCAATAAAAACAGAGTTTTTAAGCAGCCAATAAAAACAGAGCTTCTCACGCCACTAAACCACGCCCCCGCCTGTCCCAGCCCCAGCGTGCATCCGCGCACGTTCTCGTTCAAAGGATTGCAACGTGATGCAGGACTGTTTTCTATGTGACACAAATGTATTAAATTCACCTTCTTCATCCCTGATCTAGACTTTTCTTTTGTTTTTTTGCCAAAAGTCAAGTGATCGCTTCCTCCTCCACTGACTCCATGACTGAAATGATGAGGAAATTAATGAATTTGTCACGAGCGAATTCAACTCGGGTTCAACGTGGCTGCGCGAGGCTCTGCAGATTTCCCGGTGTTTTGGTGTGCTGGACCAGCGCTCCATGTTTTTATTTTATTTTTTAGAACGTTTTATTAACATATAAACACAGAACATCGCAGCGGCTGCACACATGCACGTTCACGAGACAGGATATGCAGTGGAGGCGGAGCTATGGAGGCTGAGCTGCAGTTCAGCCGAGAGCAAGGGGGAGGGACCAGAAACGTGTCTCTGTTCAAAATTTTTCTAAGTTCCAGCGTGTTCCAAAAACTACATATAGCACCTTTAATACTAAAAACTCTTATTTCACATGGTAAGGTGGCAGCCCAGGGAGGAGGACAGGGAGACTAGATTTTAACTTGTCTTAAAATTATTTATTTATTATTATTATTTTAACTCATAGTTGCCCCAAAATATTTGTTTTTGTTTATGAGTTTCTACTAATCTGAAATAATTAAGGGAAATTAAAATTGCAAGTAAACGCCTGGGACTAAAGATGATAAAACTGTTTGGTCAAGGGTGGGGCAGAGGGGGGACCATCAGATAGATCATTAGCTCCTCAGTCTGGTCAGAAACCTCAGTTTCTCCAAACTGAGGTGGTTCAAAGAACTGTCTGCAGCAGGTAAGATAGTAGTTGCTCATAGCTTTTCCATAGACTCTCATTTTGACAGATCTGAAGCAACACTTTAAAGACTAAAGGGTGTCAAACTTATAGAAGGGGGCCAAAATTAATACTTCATTAAAGTATTGTTTGTACCATATACTTAAAATCCTTTAATTTTCCCAAAAGTCTTATACAGTAATCCAGTGTGCCTTATGTATTAATTCTGGTTGTGCTTGCTGACCTCAAACTGATTTTATGTGGTACACGGCGCTCAAAAATCTGTCAAAAAGAACTTGTTTCACCTAATGCACCTTATAATAAAGAAATAACAAACACTTTACATTTAAAATATCATCTTGGGAGCCAAATAAAATGTAAACAAAGGACAGAGTTGGCCCGCGGGCTTTTAGCTTGACACGTGTGATGCAAATAAATGAAGGACGGAGCTGATGCTGGTGGTCAAAGATTTTGGCCTCAAATTAACTGAGATAATTCACTCAAACATCCACTTCATAGGTTGAAACACAAAACATTAAACCATTAAATCTAGTTTTATTCTGGGTTCACTTAATTTATAAATGTGTTTTAAAACTGTCAAATGCCATTTTATATTCCATACCATTACCATAGCATAGCATTTTATTTATAGAGCACTTAAAACAGCAACAAGGCCAACCAAAGTATTGTGCAAACAAACAACAGGCAACACATATAGGCAACATACAAAATGAAGTAAAAACAGAATATAGACAGAAAAATGTTGCAGATAATAAATATAACAAACTAAATATTGTCATGAAGGGATAAAGCAGTTCAGTAGAGCTTCTGGGAGAGATTAAGAACATTACTGTAATATGTATGTGTGTAGTATAACGGCTCCATAAAGGATGTTTTCCTCATTTCTTATGGTGATTTATGCACTACAGTAGTTGGTTTTCTTTAAGTCAAGGCATTTACATTTAAACTCTTGTTTAATGCAGGTTTACCTACCTATTTGATTTTATTTTCCCTTTAAAGATAACACGGACACAGTACTTGATATTATAAAATGTGTTTTATCAACAGAATAAATAACCAACATTAATCCAGCTGTGGATGTAAAGTCATGAACATTCAAGTTCATCTTGTTTGTGAACGACGCAGTTGTCCAAGAACAAAATGTGACGTTTCTCTGCAGCTTTTAGGTGGTTATGAACATTCTCTGGATTCTTGCGAGGAGAAGAGTGTGTAAATGTATGTCAGTGGGTTTCTTCGTGGCCTTCAGGATGCATTCCAGGTGACGACGTATCGACAGGTTGAATGTGTGGCGTTGGGCTGAACCGTGCATCTCAGAGGGAAACAGGTTATGCTCACATGAGGAAGTGACAAACCCTCGATAATCACTCTGAAACTGCAAGCCTGTCAAACCGAGGAGGCCAGTACAGGCTGTTCCAAAAAAAAAAAAAATCATGTGACTCATTCCTGCTGCTTCTTTGTTTTACTGAGGGCAGGGCTGAGAGGAGGAGCAGGAGGAGGAGGTGGAGGAGGTGGGTCAGGAGGTGAGGCTCATGCAGGTGACACAGGTCATCCTCTCAGCTTGGACCTGTCAGAAGTCGCCATCAGTGGCAGCAGAAGCAGCAGCTCACACACACACCTCTGCATACGGACCACAACACACCGCCAAGGTAAGACTGCAACTACTTCATCCCAGAGAGGGGCTTTCATTTGAAAGGTTTGTTGGGAAATTTCACATAAAAAGAGCATTTTCTCCTAAAATGTCCAAACTCGTTGGTTTCTTGCTTGCATGGCTTGTTTTTTTAAGCATTTTCTATTTAAAAAAAACAGCTTTTAAAGACACTATTTTCAATTCAATTCAGTTTATTTATAATATAACTATTTATATTCCCCTAAATCAGTTTTCTTTTCTTTTTTCCGTCTTATTTCTTGCCAACTTGCACTTTTTTTTTCTTTTTTTTTACAAACTTCTGGGAGCGAGACGAAAGCACAACGTTATCTCCAACTTGATCCAAAAGAATGAATCGAACCAGCGGAGCGGAAACGGGCACCGGTCGAAAAAGCTCAACAACATCAACCAATATTCAAACACACAACTAAAGTTCCCTGACAAGCTTGAGAACGTGCACAGAAGAATTGTTGTTGGATCTGAAATAAGACTTAAACTGTGAAATAATAGTTCAACACCCTAATTCAGCCAGATTATCACAGAAGATGCTCAACGCTATTAATTTATTTTGGTGTGGTGATCATTTTTACAATAAGCAAAGTGATGAGAGATACACTCCACCTCTTTCATCAGCTGATTGTAAAACAACAAAAAAACACATTTACAGCTAAACATTCTTCTTGACTCAGTCGGGTTCGACCAGCACAGATTTCAGATCTACAGTCGGGCCACGCCTGTCTTTGATGCGTTAACGAGAGAAAAGGGTTTGTCCAGAACCAGGAGGCCCACATGCCGTCCAAACAGCTGAATACCTAAATGTTGCCTTTTTTAAAAACATTGTGTTTTCCTTTATTTGGAAAGAGCTCGATGGGAGGAACGTTCATGAACTCAAAAACCCTTTCAGTCCAACACGTTTGAGCGCGAAGCTTTCGCCCATTAGAAAGTGTCTCGACCAGGCCCGGTAACTGTAGAACCCTGAGACCGATGACATCTGGACGTGATCGACAGCTTGACGTGACAAACCTGAAACCAGCACGCCCAGTCGTTCAGGTCAACCAGCCGAACCAGGGCCACTCTCACATCTGACCTCCAGGTTTCACCAAAGAACACTCGGCGGGGGAGACGATCCGTGTTGAAATGCGTTTAAATCAACATTTCATTTGACGAATCTTAAGAGATTTGCGCCAGGTTTTCGCTCGGCACGCCCTCGGCCCAAGTCACAGAAACATGCTGCTCCGGCACATTCCTCCAACACTTCATGGGTGGAAGCAGGTCCTGCGTGACCGAGAAGGCCTGCGTGTTGAGAAACAGAACAATCAGGACAGGGAAGAGGCCTTTTGGCCAAACCAGACAATGTGCCGACCGTGTCAGGGCGTTGTGCCTGGATGTTCAACTGTTCATGTTAGTGACTGTTAATGGATTTGAAGCCAATATTAAGTGTCATGGCTTTTTACATGTGTTTTGGTCCACTTCTATATTACCTGGAGTTCTGCTCAGAGTTAGGCAATGATTGACCACCTACACACATGTTCATTCCTAAACTGCTTCTATGAGCGATACGAAACTTGACAGGAGCTCACAGGAGCTCGAGGACACAAATAAAATGGAACCGTGCCGGAGTTTTAGACACTGACGTGTGTTCTGGACCAGTGGACGTGTGTTTTGCCGGGTCCACGGGGCATGTCTGGGACTTTGAAATCCTGTCAGAGCTGCTCGCAGTCAAACGTGATGAGACGTGGCTGAACATCAGTTGATCTCATGAATAAAGGTGGAACGGTTCAGCTCGTCCGCACTTCGTCGTAACTGGGGGGGAAAATCCTTTAGGGAAACGATTGTTTTGGAAAAAATTTGCTCATAGTTTGGGTTCATTTGGAAGAAAAGGGAAAAAACTCAAATTGTTTAATTGGATTTAAAAAAATCCTAAATTAATCAATAAAAATGAACGCCAGTGGCTGTCACATACTTGGGCCTGGAGTGATGGATTAGTCCGCCCCAGGCCGAGAGAGGCTGCATTGTTGGGATGTTTCGTGTCAGCATCCCCAGGAAACGCCTGGGCGAGTCCGTCTGGTTGGCATGTTTCAGGTGTGGTCGCTCGCTGAAACTTCTTTTTCCAGTCTCTTTGTGCACAAACAAATACTTCCAGGGCCAATGTTTGCAGACGGGGATTTCTTTGTTGCTTTATTCATCCTTTTTTGTTGTGCGTCACGAGAAAAACTGGATCAAACTTTAAGGAGCATTTGAGCTCGTGCGTTATCTGTCTCTGAAGGATGAAATCATTCAACAGGAGCTATTCTGTTGAACCGAAATTAAGTTAATTCCTTTCAATTTATAAATCATTTTCACACATAAATACTTAAAGAACACAAATAATATTAACTTTGAGAGTTTCTAAACATAAAATTTACATGATCTCAATTTTTTTAAATGATCTCTTTTCTCATGATCAACAGTTTTGCAGCACCTCTTGTCAGATGGAAATGCTTTGACCAGTCCTTTTTTAAAGTTCTTTAATTTCTTGTAATGTACCAGTTGGTCAACAATGATGAAATGAGACAGCTTTGTTTGATTTGAGCCAAAATAGCCATAAAATGGTGTCTAGACAACAGAATGATGTAGATAAGTAACAGGAAAAACAAAGCCTGAAGCACATTTCAGGCACTTCTGGTGATTAAGTTTTACTTTAGGGTGTTTTAACTTTGCAAAGTTTTGTTAGAGACTACAAAATAAAAATAAATTATTTAAAAAATGAAGGAAAAGGTAAAAGTTACAGATTAGGCATTGACTAGTTGAAGGATTAGACCCACATATATGTTAATAAGATCACCCTTAAGGTCAGAAGTCAGTGTGGCTCCTAAATTCAGAGGTTTGCGTTTTATTTTTACGACCAAATTCTAAGACTGACGCAGAAAATAGAAGAAAAGTAGCGCATAAAACAGAAAAATTAACTAAAAAATGAAGACATAAAGTCACAAAATGTTCATAAATTCTAATTGTCCTTTCATTTCTGTCCGTGTGACAAATTCAAATATCTTCCTGTCGTTAGAAACCAATGCAGGTGACAAACAATCGAATTAAATAAGATACTAAAATGAATAAATAATAAAAGAACGTAAAGCTCAACGTGAATATGACGTGCAGACAACAAGTCGATCATTTAGCAGCAGATTTGTGTTTTTGCATGTAAAGCTGATGCATTTATAGTCAGCTCTGCAACAAACAGGACTGACACAAATTGACATCACCACCTTAGGCTTTTATTTTACTTCAGCTCCATCAGTGAGGTTTGTCTCCATCTGATGGCAGAAATATTGCAGCAAGCTTTTAAAAAGAATGTTTGGGCTTTACATATTTTAACTGGTTTAATTTATTCAAATTACCCCAGCATGATGTTTTATTTTCTTTCTTTTTACAGCACTATGAGTGCAACTGGTACTAAAGAACCCCCTCCCTACCTCATCCCAGGTACACCTTAACACACACCTGTTCTCACACACTCATCATCATCATCATCATCATCGCCATCTTGTTTCTGTCTTTAATCCCCTTTCTCTTCCGCCCAGTAGAAAATAAGGGGAGTGACGTGAAGGTGTACCACGTGCACACCCCGTTCACCCCTCCCAACACGCAGGACGTCACTGTGTCTCAGGACAAACCAGGTAAAGGCCGGGGGAAGCAGGGGCGTGGAGGGTGCTGCAGCGACCCACGTTGGGCGCCAAAGTACATAATGACAAGATTAATTTAAAAATAATTAACAAAAACAAATGTAACAAGTGCTCACGACGTTTACATTTTCTGCACTTTTACAAGCTTAACAAGAGTTAGCAGATTAGCTTTTAGCATTAGCTGTATTATTGTCTCTCAGTTTGCACTTCATTGCATGTATTTAGTGTTTTATTTGGGTGCTTAGATTGAATTGGTCCATGCTCACACCCAAACACTAAATTAAGGTGTTTTTTTTCAAACACATCAACTTTAAAACCTAATTCTTTCATCCAGCGTGGCTCATTTTTGACCATCTTGCCCCTCTCCTCAGTGTACACCAGTGGAGGCGGAGGCGTCGGATCAGAGCGCCTCCCTGGGGAGTCCAAAAAGAACTATGTGAGCTACGACGTGGGGCTGGGCCGTAGCCCCGGCATGACCACCTGCAGCGCCTGCAACCAGCAGGTCATGACTAACGTCCAGTATAAGGCGGGAACGTACGCCTGGCTCATGTGCTTACTCTTCATCTGCTGTGGGTGAGTGGGTGACGGCTGGTCTACACCATGCTACATGTGTGCTCCAACAGGAGATGGGTGAACAAAAACATGCTCGTAAACACACTTCGTGTCGTTCAGGTGGGACATGTTCATCGGAACTGGAACACAATGAAAAGAAAGGAGGAGCTTACAAATGTAGAAACTGAAATATATGTCAGGCCAAAAAATAAAATAAAATTCATGGATCGGGATTAGTGTGCTGTGTCCTTTGACAGAAGCATATTGCATTGCAGAGATAAAATTAACACGAAAAAAAAAAACACCTAAGATTCTCTCTATAGAAAAGTGGGATTTGGATCAATCAAGAGAAAACCCAGCCCTCTTTGGACCTCATCTTGACAAGGAGTTTTTGGTCAAGGTTTATGGATGTTTTTAACTACTATGGCTGAGAACGCTAGCTGCCCATGAACCATGTGTTTGAGTTAGCAGAGAGTTATTTTCTCTCTCAGAGAGCTAAATGAGGAGCTAATTTGATCCTGCATGTACAGCTGTGGCCGAGGTCAGCCTGTACCAGGAGCTGATAAGCATGTAAAAACAGTTCTCACACACTGCCCGGTGCAGATTCTTGTGACTGGGCTACATGCATGTAGAACTTCTTTATATCTGTGTGTTGTTAAGTCTGCCCCTGCAAGTAAAACTGGTTAAAAATCTTCTCGTGTTCTCAAGTGTGGCTTCTTTGAGTAAGATGAAGAGAGGAGATAATCACCCATTTGAAAGATAGGAAACAATTTGTACAAATAAATGATGTAAGATCTGACCTCTGTAATGTCACATGTGGAGTTCCCCAGGGCTCTGTGCTTGGACCAAAGCTATTTATTTTATATGTGAATGACTTGGTAAATGTGTCAGGACTCCTTAAATGTATACTTTTTGCTGATGATACCACATTTTTCTGTTTAGGTGAAGATATAGAACAAATGTTGGAATTGATAAGGACAGAATTTGTCAAAATACAAACTTGGTTTAAAATCAATAAATTATCATTAAATCTAGAAAAAACTAATTACATGATATTCAGTAATAAAAAGAAAACTGTTGATGTTCCACTCAAAATTGAGGGTGTTGAGATTTGTAGAGTGAGTGAGGTGAAGTTTTTGGGTGTTATTATTGATGACAAACTGACATGGAAACAACACATAAATTCTGTAAGAATAAAAATAGCTAAATCGATTGCAGTACTGTACAAGGTCAGAGACCTATTGAATGATAAAGCTCTGTATTTGTTGTATAACACAATCATTGTTCCACACTTAATCTATTGTATTGATGTTTGGGGGAAAGCGTGTAAAACAATCACAAAGCCTATTTTTGTATTACAGAAAAGAGCTGTAAGAATTATCACTAGAAAACATTACTGTCATCCATCAAGTACATTATTTTATCAACTGAAGTTATTGAAGTTCCATGATTTGGTTGATTATAATATTTTATCAATTATGTATAGGGCTCAGAATAACGATTACCTTTAAATATCCAAATGAATTTTGTTAAAAGACAAAGTTGTTATAATCTTAAGGGGACAGAGATGTTTGTAAAACCACAATTCAGAACTAGTTTGAAGGGACGTTCTACCTCAATCCAGGGAATTAGATTATGGAATGGCTTGGAGAATGTAGTTAAAAATGCCAAGTCACTGTTTACATTTAAGAAAATGATCAAAAGGAATTTGTTGAAAAAATATATATGAATTAGCGTAATGTGTATTGTATCAATTATTAGTTATGTATTAGTATTAGTATTAGAAAATTAGAAAGAGTTAGTCATTTTGTACTGGTGAAAGATTATTATTGTTTAATCTGATTGTTTGAAAAAAGGGGCAGATATAAGATTTACTCTTCTTTCTGCTACCTTTCATTTTTTTTACATTGTGTACGTATCATTAATGTGATTGTCTTGTATTGTGTTTCTTTTGTAAAAAAAAAAATGAACAAATTTAATAAACATAAACAAACATAAACATATTAGTGTCCAACACCTCTGGCCTGCTTCATAGCAGAAACCGCATTAAAAGTTTTGACAAGTCACAGAAAGTTGAATTTTCAATGACTGAACCAGAATTTTGATATCTTTAATGGGTTTTACACAACCTTTAATGGTTTTTACACAACCACAGATTAGGTTTTAGGATGTTTGGATATTTTATAACATGAGGTGATGAAGTCACACTGAATTTCCAAAAGTAAAAAAAACAAACACTTTTTACACAGTTTATGCATGCAATATATATATATTTGTCTTCTTTCACACAATGTATTCCTCTGTATCTGAAGTTTCTCTTCAAAACTTTGGAATGAAGGATCTCATGTGGCCAAAGCTCGTTCATAAAACACAGGAGATGCAACAAATTTTGCACAAATGACAAAAAGATGCTGTTGCTATTTACAGTTCATGATTTGTTTTCAACTTTTTGTGTTGAGACTGTTTTTTAGAGGCTTACTTTTGAGTCTGTGCTTACAGGGAGGGAGAGACAGAGGTGTGCAGTTACCACGGTGACCACAACGAGCCACCGGCAGCAGCTTTAGTATTTATTTTGATCTGTGTAGTTTATATATAAAAACATCAGCATTTTTATCAGCTTAGATTAATAAAACAGTAGTTAAATTGTGATTAAGCTTTCCAGAAGTTTATATTTGACAATTTTAAAATGTTGTCAACAATTATCTAGTTTTTCATGACATTCACATTTAATGCTGTTTTTCAGCCAGGTGTTGGACATAAATCAGATTACAACATTTGACGAAACATTTAAA
>JBBPBX010005981.1:45029-59735 GCA_038048925.1 Garcialebias charrua
AAGAAAATAAACCTGCAGCGTTCAAATCAATCTGTTTTTAAATATTGGCATTTGGAAAATCGTCCTTTACATTTTTATGTAGGGTGGATCAACATATTCTATGGTATATAAGAAAAACTTATATATTGCACAATAATTGCCACATGTGAGTGTAAATAAGAAAGTCGTTTATATTATTTTAATCTTTACCTCCAACCAGGAGCACCTGAAATTATTATATTCATTTATTACAGTATATGGGGCAGTGCAAAAATTATCAATACACCATTTTAATTTTTTTGTTGTTGTTCTTATTTGTTATGTTTTGTAACATGTTGCAAACAACTGTCTGTTTGAAAATCAGCCATTGTTTAGAAAAACTCACACAAAAAGCTATTTTCTGCTCGTACCACTGGAAGAAACTGAGCATGCTTCCGTTATTTAGTATGAT
Organism: Garcialebias charrua; assembly: GCA_038048925.1. NCBI lineage: Eukaryota > Metazoa > Chordata > Actinopteri > Cyprinodontiformes > Rivulidae > Garcialebias > Garcialebias charrua. The sequence continues at coordinate 45,460 of JBBPBX010005981.1, forward strand.
TGTTACAAAAATTAAAACAAAAGTTTCTCCAATAAAAGTAGATCAAATAAAATGTGGCTCGGGCTGAGTTTCTAAAGCAGCCTTTTCCTTGATTTTTTTGGTTGTTGTAAAAGTATGAACCCAAATTCACATTAACTTCTACTTCTGCATGTTTGACGCAGTGCTCAAGCAATAAATGCATGAAGGAAATCTGCACTGAATTGTTGCCTTCAGGTTTGATGACTGGTTTGATGGATAGTCCAGATCAGGGGTCTGCAACCTGTGGCTCTGGAGCCACATGTGGCTCTTTGGTCCCTCTGCAGCGGCTCTTTCAAGCTCTGATCAAAACTGACATAAAAGTGAATTTTATTAGTTGTTATAACAACTAAAAGGGCAAATTTTAGCAGTTTTCCTGTAATTTATATACTAGAAACATTACATGGGGTAAAACACACTCACTTTCACTTTTTGCTTCATTTCTTCAAAGTAGGCTGCATAATTCTTCTACCATTAAAAAATCACGTAAGAATGCATAGTTTATTGTTTTAGTTTTTAGAAACTGGGCAAAAACTATATATTTTTCCTTCTTTACATGAATTTCGACTTTTATTTTGTCTTAGAATGTAAAAATATCAATAAATGTTAAAAGTCATTAGATATTTTTAGTTTGATAAAATCGCCCAGAAAAGCGCCCTCCAATGGTCCATGGGCCACCAGTTGAGAGAATCCCATTGTAGCAGGTATTGTGGCTCCGGACATGTTCAATTTAGTGAACAAAAGGGCAGAAATGGTTCTTTTGATCATAAAGGTTGCAGACCCCTGGTCCAGACCTTTTGAAAAGACTTGGAGTCTGGTAATCATATGCCTTACAACTTATGCCAGATTCTAAACTTCTTTGTACTGAGGTTCACACCTGTCACTTGAATTTTGAACTTGTTCGAAACAATTTGTGACAAGTTTTTTTTCTAGAAATATTGACAAAGTCTTGAAGGGTGACTCTAATTTGTCTCAAGCTCATGTTAATTTTGACACTCTTCAGCCCATCTTTACAGTGTGAATGGAGGAGAAAAACTATATTTTAAGGTCAGCCTTAAAATGTCAGTGTTGATTGTTTAGATTTATACAGAGAATATTCATGACCAAGAGCAGTTTTGCAAGCTGTGCATACAAAAAGTTAAAGATGTTCAAAAACTCACCATTCAAATACACAGAGAGAGGACCGAGCACACATCCATGAGGGACGCCCATATATGGAGTTTAAAGTCTTACTGCCAACACAAACTCTTGTCTTTCATGTCCAGAACCCAAGTGAAGTTTTTAGTCTGAGCATAGTGAGCCTTGCTGAGGGATGTTTGTGTAGAAGAGATGTAGAATCCAAGCAAAGCTGATCGCAATTTTCCATGTCGAACACCATAAGCACTTTTTTATTGCCCTTTGCCATGAAAGGCCTGGAATCTTGTGTGTCCAACAGTAAAATATCTCATATAAACCACTGGACAGATGTGAATAATATTCCCAAGAAGTAATCATTAGATGTACATCTACAATTTCTGGAGTCAACCCAATTAAAGATGGCTGCCACTTTTTGGCAGGAGGAGGAGACCCAGAGGAAGACCCAGGACACGCTGGAGGGACTATGTTTCTCGGCTGGCCTGGGAACGCCTTGGGATTCCCCCAGAGGAGCTGCTCCAAGTGGCTGGGGAGAGGGAAGTCTGGGCCTCCCTACTTAGGCTGCTACCCCCGCGACCCGACCCCGGATAAGCGGAAGAAAAATGGATGGATGGATGGATGCCACTTTTTGACGTTAGCAAACACAAATGTCTCTGATGCCATCAATTACACTGATACTGGGCTAAAATTTGGTGTGGTAGTAGCTGAGCGTGATTCAACACAAAGTCCTAGCACTAACAGACCATGCAATACTTTAAAAAGTTAGTATGCTAGGCAGTGATGTGAAAAGAGAAGTTACTTTCATCTAAACAAGAAAGTTCATGCTCAATAATCTACTAAAAAGAAACTGTCCTGATTGAGAATTATCGGATTTGATACCTGGATTATTGAGCATGAACTTTCTTGTCTTGAACCACTTTGGCTGTGGCTGCCTGCCTGGGAGGAGTCGACGAGGGACAGGACGGTCTCCAGAAACCATCTTGGCTCCAGCAAACTGGTTGGTCCACTTAAGTTGTTTACTTGGTGGGGGAACAGTGTGCTGGAACTACTCTCATTTTCTTTGGTAATCACTGTGAAAAAATCTGATCGGCTAAAAATGATTAACACTTTCTTACAGCAGGGGTGTCCAAATATTTAGGTGGGTCAGAACAGTCTTGGAAAAAGAACTTGCGGTCCAGAAAATTGTGAATAAATTATTTTTTTCCCTTCTCATTTTTAATAACTTGAATATTTTGGAGAAAGGTTAAAAGTTTTGTTTGAATTCTTGTAGATCCAAAACATTATGAGCCTCATAAACAAAAGAATTTAATTTACTGAAAAATTTTTTTTTTTTGGAGGGGACTATTATTTGTTATCTTGTGCTTTGAAAGTTCATTTTCATTAACTTTCAAAGGCAAAAGCCTGAAATGAGTAACAGTTCTTTAAAAATTTGTTATTTTTATTCATTTATTGTGTTAAAAGAACAAAACCTTCATACATGTAATATTAAAAGCAAGAAAAAAACATAAAATGAAAGGTGGCAGGAAGAAGAAAAAATCTTATTATACAGTACCTGCCCCTTTTTTCCAAAACAAAAAACAAAATCAATTTATCAAAATTATGATAAATCAATCCACTTGGACCACAGACAGCCCAAATGGGTCATTAAAGTTCTGAAAAACAGCTGGCTGTCGCTAAAACAGATTAAAAGGTTTGAAGGGACACCGATAGTTGATCAACTTGTATGTTGAAAACACTTGCTTTTTTTTTTTTTTAAATGTCCAATTTCTCCCCATCAATTATTTAATCGACTGAAACTATTTCCTTTGAAAACACTGGGATTGAGCAAAGTTTTATGAATTATCCAAAATTCTACATTTTGGTTGGTCAGTGAAGGTTTATTGTAGGATAAAGGGATTAATTTTAGCTAAATATTTGTATCAACTAAATTTAGCTCCTTTTGAGATTTTTATTTTTTGCTGTTAAACCTAAAAATTGTACAAACCGGATTCCAAAAAAGTTGGGACACAAATTGTGAATAAAAAACTGAATGCAATGATGTGGAGGTGCCAACATCTAATATTTTATTCAGAATAGAACACAAATTACAGATCAAAATTTTAAACTGAGTATCATTTTAAGGGAAAAATATGTTGTTTCAAAATTTCATGGCGTCAACAAATCCCCAAAAAGTTGGGACAAGTCCATTTTTACCACTTTGTGTCATCCCCCCTTCTTCTTACAACACTCAACAGACGTCTGGGGACAGAGGAGACCAGTTTCTCAAGTTTAGAAATAGGAATGCTCTCCCATTCATGTCTAATACAGGCCTCTAACTGTTCAATCGTCTTGGGCCTTCTTTGTCGCACCTTCCTCTTTATGATGCACCAAATGTTCTCTATAGGTGAAAGATCTGGACTGCAGGCTGGACATTTCAGTACCGGATCCTTCTCCTACGTAGCCATGATGTTGTGATTGCTGCAGAATGTGGTCTGGCATTATCTTGTTGAAAAATGCAGGGTCTTCCCTGAAAGAGATGACGTCTAGATGGGAGCATATGTTGTTCTAGAACCTGAACATAGTTCTCTGCATTAATGGTGCCTTTCCAGACATGCAAGCTGCCCATGCCACAAGCGCTCATGCAACCCCATACCATCAGTGATGCAGGCTTCTGAACGGAGCGTTGATAACAACTTGGGCTATCCTTGTCCTCTCTGGTCCGGATGACATGGCGTCCCAGTGTTCCATAAAGAACTTCAAATCGTGACTCATCTGACCACAGAACAGTCTTCCATTTTGCCACACTCCATTTTAAATGACCCCTGGCCCAGTGCAAACGTCTGAGCTTGTGGAGCTTGCTTAGAAATGTCTTCCTCTTTGCACTGTAGAGTTTCAGCTGGCAACGGATGGCACAATGGATTGTGTTCACTGACAATGCTTTCTGGAAGTATTCCTGAGCCATCCATCCATTTTCTTCCGCTTATCCGGGGTCGGGTCGCGGGGGTAGCAGCCTAAGTAGGGAGGCCCAGACTTCCCTCTCCCCAGCCACTTGGAGCAGCTCCTCTGGGGGAATCCCAAGGCGTTCCCAGGCCAGCCGAGAAACATAGTCCCTCCAGCGTATCCTGGGTCTTCCTCTGGGTCTCCTCCCGGTGGGACATGCCCGGAACACCTCACCAGGGAGGCGTCCAGGAGGCATCCTAACCAGATGCCCGAGCCACCTCAACTGGCTCCTCTCGATGTGGAGAAGCAGCGGCTCTACTCCGAGTCCCTCCCGGATGACTGAGCTTCTCACCCTATCTCTAAGGGAGAGTCCAGACACCCTGCGGAGAAAACTCATTTCAGCCGCTTGTATCCGAGATCTTGTTCTTTCGGTCATAACCCAAAGCTCATGACCATAGATGAGGGTGGGAACGTAGATCGATCGGTAAATTGAGAGCTTTGCCTTTTGACTCAGCTCTCTCTTCACGACAGCCCATTCTGTTATTTCCTTGACAGTGGCATTCCTGTTTGAGGTGCAGTGACGTTTAAGGGCCCGGAGATCACGAGCATCCTGTAGTTTTACAGCCTTGACCCTTACGCACAGCGATTGTTCCAGATTCTCTGAATCTTTTGATGATGTTATGCACGGTTGATGATGATAACTTAAAAGTCTTTGCTATTTTACGCTGGGTAACACCATTCTGGTATTGCTGCACTATCTTTCTGTGCAACAATGGTGGAATTGGTGATCCTCTTACCATCTTGGCTTCTGAGAGACACTGACACTCTGAGAAGCTCTTTTTATACCCAATCATGTTGTCAATTGACCTAATTAGTGTTAATTGGTCTTCCAGCTGTTCGTTATGATGCTCAATTTCCTTTTTCAAGACACTTATTGCTACTTGTCCCAACTTTTTTGGGATTTGTTGACACTGTGAAAATTTGAATCAACATTTTTCCTTTAAAATGTTACATTTACTCAGATTAAACTTTTGATATGTCATTTTTGTTCTATTACGAATAAAATATCGACATTTGCCATCTCCACATCATTGCATTGTTTTTATTCACAATTTGTTTAGTGTCCCAACTTTTTTTAAAATCTGGTTTGTACACTGTATATAAAGTACCACCATTAAATCTAAAGGTCTACATCTGCAGCAACCTCTGAAGCATGTGGGTCAAAATTATACCATACTTAACTGCTGCCAAGAACCACACAAAATCACTAAGGGCCACAAATGGCCCTTGGGCCACACTTTGGACACCCGTCTTACAGGAACTAGTAGCTGGAAGTCGTGTGACCTGTAGGACCTTTTCAAAGACAAGTTAGCCAAAGAGATGGAATAGACAAGGTTATTAGCGCAGTAACACAATCACTTCAATTATCTACTTATAATCAGACAATCTGAGGAGAGTGATAAGAGCTAAATCATAAAAAAAAAATAATAATAAAAACAATACTTCAGCATGGTGACCTAGTGGTCAAGCAGTGAAGCAGTTAAGTTTTTATAGAAAATTTTATTCAACATACATTTTCCAGCAAAAAGGCAATATACAGGAGTAGTTGTCATACACTGTTGCTACACTGATGAGTTTAAACCGGAAAAGATCAAATTAAGGTGATTCTGCAGGTCATCTTGGTACTGAAGTTTTTAAACAAACCACCGCAGTTTTAAAAGAAAAAAAAAATCTGAAGGTTGGAAAAAAAAAAAAAAGCCAAATGGTACATCAGGAACAGAAAAAGGGGGGTGGGGGAACTACACACAAGAAATATGAACACCTGGCTCCTTCTGTACCAAACAACAAAAGCGCTTTTTTCTTAAATTGTACATGTTCATATTTTTAATATACAGTTCTTAAATGTCTTTACAGAGCCAGCTATGCGTTTTAAGGGATGCATGCCATCTGTGCTTAAAAATAATAAAAAGGAAAAATAAGTTTATAGGGCTTAAAGTGTTTTGTTTTTTTTTCCTTTTAGTTTACGTTGCTGGTTTTGGCTCTACACCTGCGGGGCTCTGAGTGTCTGCAGCTCGACCAAACGACGGCGCTTCTCAACCACGTGGAGGCAGGGAAAAAAGAAAAAAAAAGACGCCCGTTTAAATTTTAAAAATACTCAAAAGTTATGAGGGGGCAGTTTGTGCACTTGTTTCTGTGATGTAACCACCAAGCAATTCACAACCAGTGTACATCTGCCAGTCCTGAGAAGCCTCTGAAGTGCCAACCTTCCAGATGAAATACAGACAAATCTTTTTTTCTCCGTTTATTTTAAACAGATGCTGTTTTGCAGATATTTCATTTTATTATACAAGATCTGCATAAAAGGAACAACAAATGTACTTTATCCTGCAACCAAACTAAGTGAGAAAGAACTTTGTGTAAACTTGGAAATACTGTTTTTTGTTGCACTATAGGATGGGAGAGGAAACTAAGGAACCTGGACAATGAGCCTCATGGTGGACGCCAGCTCCTTCTGAACAACATCCTTACCACAAAAACAAAAAATAAAACACACCCTCGGGGGCCCAGCTTTAGTCCTCTCCAACACTCTTTCATCAAATGCTGCACACAGCAGAATGATTCCTTGGGGGGGAAAACAAAACCATTTAAAAAACAACCCTAACCTCAGAAAAGTTGAACAACAAGGAAAAGGAAACATAATTCCTCTTCACTTTTCAGCTTAAAATCTAATTTCATGTCTCCCACTTCCAGACAGGCAACAAAAAGCAGGCAGTGAACAGGTAGAAAAGCCAGGGCGGGGAGGGAGGGGCAACTAAACAGCCTCAGAAGGAGACAAATAAAAGAAAAAAAGCAAACAAAAAAAATAAAAATAGAGAGAGAAAATATACAACAAAAATCTAGTCGGGAGGTGGTTGGTGCCATTTATTTTGTGGTTGAAGAAGAATCTGTCGGCTGCAGTGAGATCCTGCATCTCTGGAGACGTGGTGCCGTTGCAGAGCTGTCCAGGCGGGTGGTAACAGTGATGAACGAACACACGCACGCATCACGTACACGCACGCACACACGCACGCACACGGTTGGTTACAGTCTGTGGTTATGGTTTGTTAAAGTAGGAGAGGGAGGCGGAGCGGGACTCGACGAACAGGAAGGGCAGGCTGCTTCAGTTGTGGATCTTGATTGCTTTCTCCAGGTACGTGTAGCGACCTCTCTTTGGAGCTTTGTTGAAATGATCCAAGCCGAGCCAGGGGCGCGGGTGGGACATGCTACCTGTGGAGGACACATGTTCACATTGATGAGCTCCCTGCTGCCATCGTTAACTCCTAATAATCTAAAATAAAAGTTACTGCAGCAGCTGAATAGGAATAACAGGTGGTCCCCGACTTACGAGCACATCGATTTACGAGGTTCCGAATTTACGAGGTAATCATATTTAATAAAAATATGAATATTAAAAAAATAAAAAAATTGTGTTTAAATGTTCTTAATTTCATGTGTACAGCACTTTGTTGCAGCTGTGGTTGTTTTAATAATAATAATAATGATTTTATTTAAAAGCGCCTTTCAGGACACCCAAGGACACTTAACAAACCAATACAGTTCAAACATTATCAGTGACAAATTGAAATATAAAATACATAAAGATTATAAGATGAAAAATAATAAAAATACATTTAGTGAAGTTAATGATAAGCTAGTCTAAAGAGATGTGTTTTCAGGGCAGTCTTGAACAGAGAAAGGGAGGTGGTGTTTCGAAGGTCTGGCAGTAGAGTGTTCCAGAGGTGAGGGGCAGAGCAGGTGAAGGCCCCGCTCCCCATGTTGGAGAGGCAGGCAGAGGGTACATGGAGATGTAGCGAAGAGGAGGATCTGAGAGAGTGTGATGGGATGGAGATTTGTAGGAGGTCAGATAGATAAGGAGGGGCAAGGTTGTGGATAGATTTGAACGTGAGAAGTAGAATTTTGAAGATGATGCGTGATTTAACCGGGAGCCAGTGGAGCTGCTGCAGGACAGGAGTGATGTGGTTATAGTAGGAGGTTTGAGTGATGACACGGGCAGCTGAGTTCTGGACCATCTGTAACTTGTGGAGAGATTTGTTGGGGAGGCCATAGAGAAGGGAGTTGCAGTAATCGATACGGGAAGTCACAAGACTGTGCACCAGGATGGCTGTGGAGCGGGGTGTGAGAGAAGGACGGAGACGGTTAATATTACGGAGGTGGAAATAGGCAGACCGAGTAATATTGTTGATGTGTGAAGTGAAGGAGAGAGTGGTGTCGAGGATGACACAGAGGCTCTTGACCTGAGGGGAGGGGGATAGCAGAGAGTTGTTAAGGGGGACGAGAAGATGTTCTGATTTTGAAATAGAGTTTTTGGTACCAACAAGAATGATTTCTGTTTTGTTACTGTTTAGTTGAAGGAAATTGTTAGAAAACCAGTGATTTAGCTCATTGAGACAGTCGGTGAGGATGGAGGGTGGGTGGGTGGAGTTAGGTTTTGATGACAAGTAGAGCTGTGTGTCATCAGCATAACAGTGGAAATGGACGCCGTATTTGCGGAAGATGTGACCTAGAGGAAGGAGGTAAATGATGAAGAGGAGGGGTCCGAGGACAGAGCCTTGGGGGACACCCGTGGAGACAAGGGAAGACTGGGAGCGGAAGGATTTAAAGCTCCACTGACATGTTCTTTTAACTTTTCAAAAAATGGCACAACATATATAAATATTAAGATAGACCTCTGACCGTTTTTGCTAAAATAATGTTCAATGAATGAAATTTCCTCTCAAAATATTTTAAATTTAGCGCCGTTTTTTTAGACCGTAAATCCGGATTTTCCGGTCACGTGTCAGCAGAACCGATCTGACGTCACGTCCGATACTGAACTCTGCTCAAACCGTACATTGAATGGACAAAAATATAAACGCATCCGTCGAATTTAGCCAATTAAAACTACATTTTAGCGATTTGGCTTCAGTTTGGGGAAAAAAAAGTTATTTTGAGTGATGCACAACGAACGGAAAGGTTTATATTCTCCGTATTGCTTTTTTTTTTCAAGGGAGGTTTCACATTGAGCACCAGATGGCAGCAGAGCTATCGTGATAACTCTTACAGAAGCAACACGGAGAATATAAACCTTTCCGTTCGTTGTGCATCACTCAAAATAACTTTTTTTTCCCCAAACTGAAGCCAAATCGCTAAAATGTAGTTTTAATTGGCTAAATTCGACGGATGCGTTTATATTTTTGTCCATTCAATGTACGGTTTGAGCAGAGTTCAGTATCGGACGTGACGTCAGATCGGTTCTGCTGACACGTGACCGGAAAATCCGGATTTACGGTCTAAAAAAACGGCGCTAAATTTAAAATATTTTGAGAGGAAATTTCATTCATTGAACATTATTTTAGCAAAAACGGTCAGAGGTCTATCTTAATATTTATATATGTTGTGCCATTTTTTGAAAAGTTAAAAGAACATGTCAGTGGAGCTTTAAGCTGAATGAATTGAGTGCGGTCAGAGAGATAGGAGGTGAACCAGTCTAACGGGGTACCTGAGATGCCAATGGAGGTTAGTCTGTTGAGGAGGATAGAATGACAGATGGTGTCGAAGGCAGAACTTAGATCAAGAAGAATGAGGATGGACAGAAGACCAGAGTCAGCAGCAAGAAGAAGGTCGTTAGTAATTTTTACTAGAGCTGTTTCGGTGCTATGGTGGGGGCGAAAACCAGATTGAAACTCTTCATAAATGTTGTTGTTGGACAGGTGTGAGTGAAGTTGACTAGCAACAGTTTTTTCAAGAATCTTGGAGATGAAGGCAGATTGGAGATCGGACGAAGATTACTGAAGTTGGTAAAGTCAAGACCTGGTTTCTTGATGATGGGGGTGATGGCAGCAGATTTGAAGGCTGTGGGAACAATGCCAGAGGTTAGGGAGGAGTGGATGATATTAGTGATGATAGGGAGCAGAGACGGGAGACAGGATTTAACAAGAACTGTGGGAAATGGGTCAAGTTGACAGGATGAGGACTTGGACTTGCTGATAATGTCAGCAATGTTATCAGCAGGGGAGGGAGAAGACAGAGAAAGGGAGGGAGGGAGGGGGGAGTTCAACATGGATGTTGGGGGCAGTATTTGGACCAAGGTGTTTGTGAATTGAAATAATCTTTTCATTGAAATATGACATCAGGGAGTTGCAAAATTCTGTGGAAACCATGTGAGAGGGTAGAGAGTTGGGAGATGAGACAGAACGGTGAAGGAGAGAGAACAATGTCTTTGAATTACCAACATTGGAACTGATGATGTCTGAGAAGTAGCTGGATTTGGCTTGAGAAATACTGTTCTTGTAATGGATGAGGTGGTTTGCATATTATCAGGTTCAGGTTCAGGTTCAGGTTACTTTATTTATACCCAAGGGTAAATGTGGTTTGCAGTGGTTCAAAGCATACATCCATCCATGCGCACACACAAATAAAACAGTAAAAACATTTAGTAAAAACACTTAAAAGAAACCATAAACAGATAATGTTGCACATAACAGTGTTAAGGCTCCCGAAATCACATGTAAAATGAAAAATAAAAACATTTAACCACTAAAAGCTTCAACGTTATTTCAGTTTGTTCATTTCAGTAACAGCAGTGGGAACAAAGCTATTTTTAAAACGTGTTGTCCTACATTTAGGGACTAAAAACCTCCGACCAGAGGGAAGAAGCTGAAACTCTCCATACAGTGGATGAAGGACATCTTTTAAAACAGAAGAAGCTATCCTCTGTACCTGACTAACATACATGGATGTTACTGAGGTTAGGGTTCCTCCGGTCAGTTTAGATGACAGCTTAACAATCTGCTGAAGGGAATTCTTTCCTCTCAGTGTAGTGTGACCAAACCATGACACCAAAGAAAAGGATAAAACAGATTCAATAAAAGCACGGTAAAACATGGTCATTATGGTTCGGTCAATATTAAAATGGTTGAGTTTCCTTAGACAATAAAGGCGCTGGTGGGCCTTTTTGCACACCTTGTCAAAATTGGTTTCAAAGTTTAATTTATCGTCTATGATTGTCCCGAGGTATTTGTAAGACTGCACTGTCTCAATTGCTTGACCTTTAATTAAAGTGACTCCGTGCTGGTGAGGTTTCTTCCTAAAATCAATGATCATGTCTTTTGTCTTATCTGTGTTTAGTTTGAGGAAAGAGTCCTCGCACCATTGAACAAAATCATCAGTCACCTGCCCATGGCTACTTTCATTTCCTTTAAGCAGACTGACAATAACAGAATCATCTGCATACTTTATAATGTACCTGCTCTCATGTCTGCTCCGACACATGTTGGTGTATAGAATAAAAAGCAGGGGTGACAGTACACATCCCTGGGGTGACCCGGTGGAAGAGGACTTAGATTCAGAGAGACAATTATTCACCCTTACTCTCTGTGTCCTGTTACTTAAAAAATCCAAGATCCAGCCCATCAAATTGTTACTCAGAGGAAACTGTTCAACAAGCCGTTCAGTTAATATGTGAGGTTGGATTGTATCAAAAGCTGAGGAAAAATCTACAAATAAAAGTCTGACATGGGTCGCATTTAAATCTAAGTGTTTAAAAAGCATATTAAGCAGGGTGAGTGTTGCGTCCTCTACGCCTCTATGAGGCCTGTAAGCAAACTGCATGGGATCTAAAAGATGTTCAGTCTGCTTTAAAATCTCACCTCTGATTAATCTTTCAAAGATTTTCATCAGAACTGAGGTCAAAGCTACTGGTCTAAAATCACCAACAGTTTTCGGATGGTTGGATTTAGGGACAGGAACCACTACAGCATCTTTCCAGATGATGGGAACATGTTGTGTTTCCAGAGACTTATTATAAATATACTGAAAAATGGAACTCAGCTCATTGGCACAGAATTTTACAGAACGGCCACATACATTATCTGGTCCGTGACTTTTGTTCACTTTTACACACTGAAAAGCGTGTTTCACATCTTGGAGGCTGATGTTAGAGTGCTGTGTGTCTTTAAGATCGTGAACTAGTTATATATTGCATATTAATAATATAATATATTATATATTAATGAAATCAGTATTAAGAATAAATTGAAGTGCATATTTGTGACCCAAGCCCTTTTTTTTGTTTTTTGCACAGTCTGCAGTGCAAAAAGTGAAAATATAGATTTTTGCTATTGAGATTTCTGTAAAAAAAAAGAAAAAGAGTCCATTCTTCTTAATCTAAATTTAGATTGTCATTTTCTAACAGATATGTCTTAAGAAATAATCGCTGTACCGTAATTCTATTCTTTTAGGGGAAAAAAACATATAACAACGTATATATATTTTTACAATTTTCTCTGCATGCTGCCGTAGCGCAGGGAAATCCATTTGTACAAGGTTTGGCATCATTGTGAATATTAGGGGATTCCCATTTAAAATGAAAGCTGGACCACTCTCTCCTAAAACAAAACTAATTTGTTGCCAGGCCAGGTGATAAACAAACCACAAACTATTTTGAAGCTTTTGAGATGGAGAATTTGAAAATACAATATTGAAAAAAACTTATTGTGGCTCATTTTGCCAGCACAGGTCACATTTTAGGGCTGAGAAATTTCAGCACATGCTTATTTAGCTCAATTTAACTCAAGGTGTCTGAGTGCCAAACAGACATTTTTTTGATACATCAGAGGATTTATTTAAGATGAAAGATTAGTAGCCGCTCAGGGAAAAAAAAGTCTATAAAGAGATCTTGTGTTTCTTCTGCAGAACCTGTGGTTTGCCAACCCTGGGGGCAGTAACAGCATGCCAAGTCAGAGTCGCAGCTCAGTGCAGCGGACACACTCACTCCCTGTCCACACGTCCCCACAAACCATGCTCTTGTTCCAGCAACAAGGTATTCTACGAGCTCTAACACATTTTTTATCAACATCTAGTCATGTACTGTACAGTAGTACCTCGTTTATCGCAGGGGATCCGTACCCTGAAGCTCTGCGATAAGTGGAAAACCGCAAAGTAGGAATAGTAGTACAATTAGTAGGTAGAAATTTATATTAATATATATATGTGTGTATATATATATATATATAGTGTATATGTGTGTACCCGGTAAATATGTATATATACAGGTAACCCCCGATTTACGAACGAGTTAGGGAGATAAGAACGGTTCGCAGCTCGATTCTGCCGTAGCTAGGGGGTGAAATACCGCTAACGGAAATACCGCTAACGGAGCGCGCGCACACATTTAAGCATGTACAGTAGTGTACTGTAATGTTAAACATTGCTATTCACATTTACAGAATAAATAAAAATATATTTTCTTACTTTGAGATGGTCAAAGCCGACATCTTAGGTTGCCATGCGTTGATTGTTGTCGGGCCGAGCAGCGCGGCGGCCGGCAAGCTAACCACGGCAGCTGCTCAAGGCCTGTGTTAGCTTCTGCTAGCCAGGCCATGGGCTGGTGTTGGAGCGGCGGCGCGATCGGCGATCAATCTGCAGCTGCTGCTCCAGCCTGAGACGTCCACAGAGCTCACAGAGCGATTCCAGCTAGTAATTAATCCATATGAAGCCATCCTGGTCACCAGTGTTCAAAGGCCGGCTCCCGTGTTAGCTCCCGTGTTAGCTTCTGGAGCTAGCCAGGCCGGAGGTGTTCGCGCGGCGGCCTGGCACGATCGGCGATAAATCCGCTGCTGCCTGAGACATCCACAAAGTTCACAGAGACGTTTCCAGCTAGTAATTAATCCATATGAGGCCATCCTGGTCACCAGTGTTCAAAGGCCGGCTCCCGGCAGCTAACCTAAAATGGCGTCCGGTGTTCTACATTAATTTGTGACCGGAGACCCCCGTGACTGAACCTAAAATGGCGTCCGGTGTTCTACATTAATTTGTGACCGTGTAAACTGAAGACCTACTTCCTGCTGCCCAAGATTGCTCAAAAATGATCAGAAATGATCATTTTTATCATAATTATTATTTATAAAGCCTTTAAAACAACCACATCTGCAACAAAGTGATGTACACATGAAATTAAGAACATTTAAACACACACAAAAAAAAAAATTTAATACAGTAATTTCATATTTTTATTAAATATGATACGTTCGTAGGTCCCGTTGTTCGTAGGTCGATGGAGTCGTAACTAGGGGGTTTGCTGTATATATATATATATATATATATACATATATATATATATATATACATATATATACATATATATATATATATATACATATATATATACA
>JBBPBX010005981.1:59786-70056 GCA_038048925.1 Garcialebias charrua
ATAACTTTTATGGACAGAATTTCTAGGCGCAGCCAAGGTGTTGAGAGGATCCGTTTTGGTGGCCTTAGAATCGCTTCTCTGTTTTTTGCAGATGATGTGGTCCTATTGGCTTCATCAGGTCGTGATCTACAGCTTTCACTGGAGCGGTTTGCAGCCGAGTGTGATGCGGCCGGGATGAGGATCAGTTCCTCCAAATCCGAGGCCATGGTCTTGAGCCGGAAAAGGGTAGCATGCCCTCTCCGGGTCGGGGAGGAGGTCCTGCCCCAAGTGGAGGAGTTTAAGTATCTCGGGATCTTGTTCACGAATGAGGGAAAACTGGAGCGTGAGATCGATAGGCGGATAGGTGCAGCGTCCGCAGTGAAGCGGGCGCTGTACCGGTCTGTCGTGGTGAAGAGAGAGCTGAGTCAAAAGGCAAAGCTCTCAATTTACCGATCGATCTACGTTCCCACCCTCATCTATGGTCATGAGCTTTGGGTTATGACCGAAAGAACAAGATCTCGGATACAAGCGGCTGAAATGAGTTTTCTCCGCAGGGTGGCTGGACTCTCCCTTAGAGATAGGGTGAGAAGCTCAGTCATCCGGGAGGGACTCGGAGTAGAGCCGCTGCTTCTCCACATCGAGAGGAGCCAGTTGAGGTGGCTCGGGCATCTGGTTAGGATGCCTCCTGGACGCCTCCCTGGTGAGGTGTTCCGGGCATGTCCCACCGGGAGGAGACCCAGAGGAAGACCCAGGATACGCTGGAGGGACTATGTTTCTCGGCTGGCCTGGGAACGCCTTGGGATTCCCCCAGAGGAGCTGCTCCAAGTGGCTGGGGAGAGGGAAGTCTGGGCCTCCCTACTTAGGCTGCTACCCCCGCGACCCGACCCCGGATAAGCGGAAGAAGATGGATGGATGGATGGATGGATGGAATTTTAAAGAAATGAAGCGTATCCGCTCGCTGCGCGTGCACGCTTCACCGACGTAGCGAAACTATTTTTTTTTAATTCAGCTGATTTGAACATTACGTGCATTTATTAAGGAAAAGTTCAGCTCAGACACATCTTTGCTATAATTTTCAGCAAACAAATAATTGTTTTTAAGTGTTAATCTTGTTAAAGTCCTACCATGCACGCTCCTGTGGCCATTTGCGGTGACGCGTAACATACGCAATGCATCAGCGGTGATGCATAATAGATGCGACATATACGGAGGTGCGACACGTTTATGGATTTTTCCACTTTATTGGACATAATTGGACTAATGCGACATATAGGGCGGAAAGTATGGTAATTATATTCAATTTAACTTTTTTCATGTACAGTAGTCCCTCGCTACTTTGCGGTTTGTTTAAACACATTACTGTATACAGTATATACATAATATCCCCCCCCCCCACACACACACACACACACAAAAAAAGGCGCTGCCATTTTGTAGTTTTCTTTCATTACTCCTTCACTGTTTTTGCCAGTCTAAAAAGCTACATTATCCAGAAGCCATCAGTTCACTTCCCACAAGTCAACACTGCTTCCAACCACTGCTTGCTGCAGACAGAGGGAGAATTTTGCAAACAAAGTCAGAAGTAACAATAACAAGCTCCCAGAACTGGCAGGAAAGTATCAAATAATCCTGAAGCTGAACTCATCCTTCAAGTTGTATCTTCACTGCTGAGTAGCTGGACCGCGGTTGATCTGGACTCAGTGTGACCCGGATCCTGGGAGCTGCAGGTGACAGACAGCTGCAGGGTTCAGCCTGGTTCTGGTCTCGCAGTGCAGGTCCGGACCGGGCCAGAGATGGTGGAATAAATCCAGGAGCAGCAGCACTACACATTAAGCTGGATGGAGCAGTGGGCTTCAGTCAGAGAGTCAGAGAGTCTTTATTGTCATTTGCACCGCATGTGGTACATGTGATGAAAACGAGATTATGTACACGGGGTCCCAGTTACATCCAACAACAAATGCAAGAGAAAAAAAGAAAAAGAACAGTAATAACATCTAGAATTAACTAAGAAAAACATCAACTAGTAATACACTAAGCCCTAATGTAATAGAAAAACATCATTATAAACAGCAGCACGAACATGAGTCTGTATGAGCAGATGGTCACAGATGAACACAGCAACAAGAAAACAGATCAGCATCAGCATGATGTGATATTTTGCAGTGTTTATTCTTATTATTTATTTATTCATGAGTCTAACAGCCTCAGGGTAGAAGCTGTTCCTCAGTCTAGTGGTTCTACATTTGATGCTCCTCAACCTCCGTCCTGAGGGGAGTGGGGCAAAGAGTGAGTGTGCTGGGTGAGTGAGGTCTTTCATGATGCAGGTGGCTCTTTTCCTGCATCTGGAGGTGTAAATGTCTGTGATGGTGGGGAGACTGACTCCAACAGACTTCTGTGCAGCCTTCACCACTCTCTGTAGAGCTTTCCTCTCTGCAACTGTGCAGCCTCCATGCCACACGTTGATGCTGGAGCACAGGATGCTCTCCACTGCACACCTGTAGAAGGAGGTGAGGACTGGGCTGCTCAGACCAGCTCGTCTCAGCCGTCTGAGGAAGTAGAGTCTCTGATGACCTTTCTTGATCAGGCTGGTGGTGTTGTTGCTCCAGCTGAGGTTATCATTCATGTGTACACCCAAGTATTTGTAGCTGGAGACCACTTCCACTGCAGACCCACCTATTTTCAGTGGGGCATGGGTGTGTTTGTTCCTTCTGAAGTCCACAATCATCTCCTTTGTCTTCTTCACATTCATGTGAAGATTATTCTCTTTGCACCAGCTCTCCAGATGTTCCACCTCCTGTCTGTAGCTGGACTCATCATTGTTTGTGATGCATCCCACCACCGCTGTATCATCTGCAAACTTAACAATATGACAGCCTGGAAGTGTGGCTGTACAATCATATGTGAGCAGAGTGAACAGAAGGGGGCTCAGCACACATCCTTGAGGAGAGCCAGTGCTGAGGGTTATGGTGGAGGAGGAGAAGTTGTGGATCTTCACGGACTGTGGTCTGTCTGTTAAGAAGTCTAGTACCCAGTTACAAATAGAGGGGCTTAGTCCAAGTGTAGATAGTTTGTCTATCAGAGTTTGGGGGATCATGGTGTTGAAGGCAGATGTGAAGTCCACAAAGAGCAGACGCACGTATGAGTCCTTCTGATCCAGGTGGGTGAGAGCAGTGTGGACCACAGAGGAGATGGCGTCCTCTGTTGATCGGTTCTCACGGTATGCGTATTGATGAGGGTCCTCGTTGATGTTGACGGTTGCCTTGATGTGGGACATGACCAGTTTCTCAAAACATTTAGCGACTATCGGGGTGAGAGCCACCGGTCTATAGTCATTCAGACCAGTCACTGTGGAGCTCTTTGGGACTGGGATGATGGTGGCAGTCTTCAGGCAGGTGGGAACTGACTCCAGTGCAAGTGAGGTGGTGAAGATGTCAGCCAGCACCTCACAGAGCTGGTCCGCACATTCCTTCAGAACTTTCCCTGGGATGTTGTCTGGTCCGGTTGCTTTATGAGGGTTGATCCTTCTGAGACTGCCTCTCACATCTGCTGCGGTCACTCTGAGGTCAGTCATGCTGCACCGGGACTTTTTTCATCTATCGGGTCGAACGGAACCGAGCCGCTCCTGTTCTGCAGTGCCCTTGTAAGTAAAATCTTGTAGCTCCTGTACATATAAGTACTGTATGTTGTTAAAATTATTAAGAGTCTAGAGGACGGATTGTGGGCTTCATTGCTTCAGGATATGTCTGCAGAAATGAACCAAGACATAATAAAACTGTGTTGTTAGGTTTAAGAGTTTAGAACATTCCAAGATTGAGGGAAGAGTTTCTTAAACTTTAATGTAAAGTTTACTGACTTGAACTTGAACTACTGTCTCTACTTTGTGGTTTTTCACTTATCGCGGGGCTTCAGGGTACGGATCCCCCACGATAAACGAGGGACTACTGTATTATAGTCAAGCAGATCTGTTTCATTTCAACATTAGTAAAATATAAATAATGCCTTATAATGAACCTCTGTAAGCAGATCTTCATTCAAATACATCATATAAATTAAATATAATGTCTTAAATACCCAGAGTTGAAAACATTTCAGTATGGATCATTGTATAAAAACAAACATCTAATTCAGTTTTTCCCTCCATATGCCTCTCAGCTAAATCTTTCTCAAGCTTCAGCAGGAAGTCATGTGACACAGGTGAGCTCTTCAGCACTTGTTGCAGATGTTAAAGTTAAATATTAAATCTGTACAGATCAGTGTTCTGTGTTTCTAGCCTGTGGTTGTTTTCAGGGACTCACTTCTCAGCCAGCGTCTGCTGCTCGTTGATCCCCACGTTGAAGAAGACGGGCTGGACCCGGAGCAGCATCCCGTTCTGGATCTCTCTCGGCAGCATGTCAAACATCACGCCGGGCATCGGGACACGGACGTTGAAGCCATTCCTGTTCCCTGTGATCACCGGCAGCAGGTCTGGACTGAAACCCGAGGTGGCCTGCGTGACCTTAAAGGTGACATTCCTGAGGTCCATCACTCCTACACTCATATCCTCCAGCATGGCCAACTCCTCCCCTTTAAAGAACAAGTTATGGCAAAAAACAAATAAAAACAACACTTAGTGAGTCATATTATTAAAATGCTTATCACTGTTAGATTTCTGATATAGGAAGATTATTGATGTAATCTGTTGAAAACTGATTCTGTGCAAATTCTAGCAAAGCTTTAAAAAACATACAGTATAATGAATATGTATGAAGTAATTTATGTTTCTTTTAAATTAAATGCAAATGAATCAATTAAAACTATTAGAATAAGTGTGACATATGGAAGAGGAGCTTTATTTTTTGTGTACAGGTAGTCCTCGACTTACGACGTAAATCTGTTCCTACGCAGTGTCGTAAACCGATTTTCGACGTAAGTCGGAATATACGTACATACTGCACCATATACATGTACAGTATTGTACTGTATTACCAAGCACTTAGCCTATCCTAACACAGTACCCTACATAATTATCAAAAACACATACGTTTGGGAGCCATAATGAAGGGAAAAAGAGTTAATGGCCTACTGGATGCTGGTGACGCTCCTCGGTCCATCCGCCGTATTCCGTATTCCGTTTACGACGTAAAACCGCGTTCACACTACAGTATTTCTCCGCCGCTGCACCGCGTACAGTACAATATTTTTCGCCGCTGCGCCGCTGCTTTACATTTACGACGTAAAACCGGTCCACCCGCCGTATTCTGCATTCCGTTTACGACGTAAAACCACGTTCACAGTACAGTACAGTACAGTATTCTTCCGCCGCTGCGTCACTACGTTTATGACATAAAACTGCGTAACTCGAAATAAGGCTTTTCATAGTACGTAAATGAGAGATGCTTCGTAACCACAAAACGTCGTAACTCGAGACCGTCATAACCCAAGGACTACCTGTGTTAGATTTTTTTTTGGGGTCGAAGTACATTTCCAAACCAGCATGTTATTATAAACTTCACACATATTACCGTGTGTGCTGAGCAGGCTCTCGAAGTGAACCAGCAAGCCGATGGTGTGCAGCTGCCGGAGGAAGCCCGAGTCGCAGAGGCAGTTCCTCAGCTTGAGAACGAAGCCGCAGATCAGAGAAGTCAGCTGCAAGAACACAGCTTACGTCAGTGATGTCACCATTCAGGCCAGCGTGTCTGAACGTGCAAGAACCGTTGTGTCTGTGTGTTTTTGGAGTCGTGTCAGAAGCGGACAAACCGTCTGGCAGAAGACGACGTCGCGGCGATACTGCATCGTGAGGCTCAAGGCGATGGTGGGGGCGCAGTCCTGCATGAGCATAAACACCAGAGCTTTCTTTGCTCTGTCGCTCATCAGAGTCACACAGTCTGTCAGAGTGGCGAGGAGAGGATACAGCACCTCGCTCCATTCACCTGTCCATGTCAATGTAACACACGAGTCCCATTTGGGAACTTTAACATTGTAAAAATAAAACTCAAAATATAAAAATGTTAGATTATGACTGCCATCGGTATTATACAAGCAAATATAAAGAAACTTGGAGACAAAGTGAAAAATACTGGAATTTCCCTTAAAATAAACATTTCTCATACCTGGAGATGTCTTTTCCACCTCTGGGCTGTTTTCTAAAAAATAGAATCAGAATAAGCTTTATTACTTGTATTATTGCACCAAAGTACAGTGAGATTATCTTCTGTACAGTCGTCTGAGAGATGGGCGGTGTGCTCGTGGCTGCAGCTCATAGGAGTGCAACCCCTTATTATTTAGACAGAAAAGGGGAAAGACCATGAGGAGAGGATAGTGGTATTTAAAAAAAATCTCTCCCAGCAAGCACATTTATAGACACATTACATATGGATTTGACGACAAGACGGTGAGATTTGTCCATGAAGCACTTCCAGATAGCACCGTAGTCCTGACTAGGGATGGGGCCTATCAGATCCAGTATCGGTATCCGATACCAGCATAATTTAAGTATCGTATTTTCCGATCCAACTTGCCGATATTTCCGATCCAGCTTTAAAGAGAACTTGTGTTCCACCATATTCTGTGACTGCCGTCTTAACGTTGTGTGAGTTAAACCCAATGAAGACACTCTGGGCCTCACAACAGGAAACACCCAAACTTCAACAGCACACAAGAGGCAGGTCTATATCATTTCGTTGTTGTGGGCTGTTTGTGGATCAAACAAGCGGAGAGTGAAGCGCGGAGGATCTGGATCGTCACTGTTTGGTGCCTGTTCCACACTGTTGGGGAGCTACTTGTGGATCAGACGGGCGGAGAGAATCGTGCGCCGCTGAGGATCAGGAGCTGCTGTTGCTGTTGTTTGGTGCTGTTCACGCTGTTGGGGAGCTACTTGTGGATCAGACGGGCGGAGAGAATCGTGCGCCGCTGAGGATCAGGAGCTGCTGTTGCTGTTGTTTGGTGCTGTTCACGCTGTTGTCCCTTTGCTGTCCTGATACAGGCTACAATCATGCCTTTAATTTTAAGAGGCATTTCTGGCATCACACTCTGCTGTTTGCTGCAAATTGCTTGTTTCTACCTGTTGATTCTGGATCCAGCTTGTGTTAACCAGGACCACATCCATTCATATTCACAGGGGGGCATCACACTCTATCACACAAACTGTAGTTGGGCCTCCTCAAAGGAACTGTTTGCACACTTAAATTGTGACGCTTTATGGTCAGAGACTTTTCTGCATCATTCATATTACTGTCATTATTTTCAGTTCTCAGACTACCTGGAATCACTAAATCTTATCAACTCATCTGGATCTGCCCATCACTGCGACTTTCATTGTTTTTGGGCTCTGAATGATCGTATCTTCATTAATGTTTCACATGGTTCAATTATGGGGGAAAAATGTCACACTGTTAACTCCTGTAATTACACATCACTGACAAAGAAGTCAAGTAAATGTCTGATATTAATGTTGTTATTGATCTCAGGGATTCAGCCAAACCCAGGGCCAATCACTAACTACTGTACACCTAATGAGTTTAAAAATATTTCAGGTCTCCGTTTTCTGCATGTAAACGCTCGTAGCCTTCTAAAAAAACTTGATGAATTGAAAATCCTAATCACTTCTTCTGGGGCAGATGTGATCGTTATCTCTGAAACTTGGCTCAACGATTCTGTTTTGAAAAATGACTTGGCAATCAATGAATTTAAGATCTATCGTTGTGACCGTAATACAAGGGGAGGTGGAGTCGCTATTTACATCAGAGATTCTTTGGCTGCCAGGATTGCATCTAAAAAAACAATCGCAAACCAGTTTGAGGCTTTAGCTGTGAACATCACTTTGAAAGGAGGTCAGCCCTTAACTGTTGTTGGTTGTTATCGTCCCCCCTCCGCAACACCTGAAGCTCTGTCCTCCCTGACTGAATTCATAGGAAATTTAAAACACAATGAGATCGTTTTGGCTGGAGATTTCAACATTGATTGGAATAAGTCGACCCCCCTCTGTGATAAATTCAAAGAATGTTGCCTATCTCTCAACCTAACACAACTTATCGATTCTCCCACCAGACCAAACATAAAATGTCCCGAAAAATCTTCTATCTTAGATCTGTTTTTCACAAATGCACCTCACAAATTTCCTGGTATAGGTGTATTTGCCAACGTTTTGAGTGATCATTCCGTAATAGCAGCTCTTAGATCTACTAAACTTCCACCTGCTAAGCCCAGAATAATTCAAAAAAGGGATTTGAAACGTTTCAGTGAACAGTCATTCCTTTGGGATCTATCCCTCTTTGATTGGCAACGTATCCTACAAATCAATGACGTGAACACCGCTTGGAACTATTTTCACAATAGTTTCATTCTCTTTGTAAACAAACACGCACCTTTCCGGCAGTTCAGGATAAAGAGCCGTGACAGCCCCTGGTTTACTCCTGAACTAGCTGATCTCCTGCACTGGAGAGATCATCTTTGGGCCGCAGCGAGAAAATCACACTCAGACACTGATTGGTTGAAATTTCGGCAGCTAAGGAATAAATGTACAACTGCCATCAAAGCCGCAAAACGTAACTACTTCTTATCTCAGACCTCCAAAAATCTAAACGATCCTAAAAAATTCTGGAAAACCATCAAATCTCTCTCAGGCACCCCCCAATCATCTGACCTCCCATCACAATTTCTTGTTGACTCTGTTCCTGTGTCAAATAAGCACGAGATCCTGAACTGTTTCAATAAACATTTTGTTGCTTCTAGTTCATTATTTGACACAGTTACAAACGGAAAATCAGCCACTTTATCTAATAATCAAACTTCTACAAATCAAATCCCTCCTACAAGTCAACCATCTGTTAATCACACCTTCTCTTTTTCTCCGTTCTCAGTCAGTGAGGTAAATAAACTGTTAAATGATCTTGATCCTAAAAAATCTGCAGGTCCAGATGAACTTCCACCTTACTTCTTAAGGCTGGCTGCTCATATCATCACAGTCCCTGTGACCCACATCTTTAATCTGTCCATAAGCCAAAACACCATTCCGGATGCTTGGAAAACAGCCTTTGTTCTTCCTTTGCTGAAGGGAGGTGACCCCACCTCACTGAACAATTATCGACCGATCTCTAAACTCTGCATCTTAGCCAAGGTTCTAGAAAAACTGATAAACTCTCAGATCAAAAACTATCTGGACTCATTTAACATCTTACCTCTTCATCAATCTGGTTTCAGGAAAAAACACAGCACAACAACTGCTTCTCTGAAGGTTCTGAATGATGTTGTTGAAGCATTGGATGCTAAGGACTATTGTGCTGCACTTTTCTTAGACCTGTCTAAAGCTTTTGACACTGTGGATCATAACATCCTGTGTCATAAGCTCTCAGAAATCGGTTTCTCTGATCACACCATCGGTTGGTTTTCTAACTATCTTTCCAATCGGAGGCAATGTGTTCAACATAACGGTACTTTTTCCAGCTATTTAACAGTTAAAAATGGTGTACCACAAGGCTCAGTTTTAGGACCCACTCTCTTTACAATCTACATAGCTAATGTAGGTCACTGCATCCCTGATGCATCCTTACATTTCTATGCTGATGATACAGTTGTTTATTGCCGAGCTAAAACAGTAGCTAAGGCTTTCCAGTTACTGCAATCCGCTTTTGACATCATCCAGTCAGATTTGTTCCGTCTCAAACTTGTCCTAAATGCTGATAAAACAAAAGGGATGTTTTTTTCAAATAGGAAGGCGGTTCCAGCAGATCCTCCTCTGATTTTATCTTCAAATGGTGTCCCTATTGAGTTTGTTGATTCCTATAAATATCTGGGTATCCTGATCGATTCACATCTCTCTTTTAAACTCCACGTGGAAAACCTAGTGAAGAAACTGAAAGTTAAACTGGGTTTCTTTTTCAGAAACAGATCATGTCTAACACTGAATGTTAGGAAACGCCTTGTATCTGTGACTTTCCTTCCCTCCATTGATTACGGTGACATTCTCTACATGAATGCTCCTACAAGCACCCTGCGGATGTTGGATGTTGTCTATCATGGTGCACTAAGATTCATAACTGGTTGTGATTATCGTACCCACCACTGCACCCTGTATTCACTGGTTAACTGGACATCATTAACCTCACGCAGACTCTTCCACTGGTACATTTTCATCTTTAAATCACTTCTTGGTCTGCTGCCCTCATACATCTCCTCCTACATGTCTTTGCGTGAGTGCAGCTACAGCGTGCGCTCTCAGGACATGATTACCTGCAGTGTTCCGTCAGTGAGGACTGAACTTGGAAAAAGGGCCTTCTCCTACTCCGCTCCTGCTTCATGGAATATCTTACAAAAA
>JBBPBX010005982.1:7107-30285 GCA_038048925.1 Garcialebias charrua
ATCTGTGTCAGAGTTGAACTGGCTGATAGACACTGTGCCATCTCTTATCAGGACTATGGAAACATATGGCAAGCCACGGATAACTCACTGCCCTCGTTGGCCTTCTCATGCATACATGTATTATGGTGTAGTTACACCGAACAGCTTTTCAACCTCCAAAAAGCTCGTCACGCACGCAAGTGGACGCACTTGTGAATGCAGTGTGTTTGGACCTGAACGCCAGAACGCGAAACTGCTGCTGGGTGTGTGGGAGGAGCTTACCGGTATACCGAGTCCTGCGCACTCCGCCAGGCGAGGAGCTTTTTATTTCTGTCTCTGTAGCAGACTTGACTGGTCGTGAAGGACTTGTCGCGAACACACAGCTACAATGAGTTTCTCTTCCATAGTACACGACCTCGCGGGTCTTTTCTGTGTCCCACAAACAATACGTCACATAGTGCGCGCGCACCCTCGTTTCCGCGTCACATAGGGACTCTCCCCGTCTCTTCTCCTCCTCTCTTCTCCCCCTCTCTTCTCCACCCGACTCTCCCTGATTGGTTGACACACCAACCAATCAGGGAGAGTTGAGCGGCGTTTGAAAGTTTGAACCGCGAAATCTTCAGCATGTTGAATGCGCGGTTTGGAGGCTGAAGCCGGTTCACGTGCACGGAAAAACGCTTCCCAGCACGCTCAACACGCACGCGACCTGACGCCAGACGCCAAGACGTGGCTGGAAGCGCGTCCACCATTGACTTTACATGTAAACTGGACGCTCCTGCTGCCAAAACGCTGCTCTGTGTGACTACACCATTATGACGTCATTATGTTAGCTGTTAAAGTGTGAGGTCTTTCTTATTTTTTTCAACTCTTACGCTATGTGAGGACATAGTGCGAGATACATTTTTTACCTACCCCTCCTCTACCATCCCCTCATGTTTTCTTTTTCATTACTTTTGTCTGTCTGTCTAAAACAGGTCTCACTTGTAAACAAGTCTCTGAAGCTCAATGTGATTAATATGTATAAATAAAGGGTGAATGAATGCTGCATTCATTCGTACTCATCTGCTTGCACAGACTCATGTTTGTGCCGCTGTTGTTCGGCGCATTGTTTTTGTACGGTGCTTAGCGTATCTTAGTTCAGCATACTGGCATTTCTTAGTTCATATCTTAGAGCTTATTACTGTTTTTCTTTTACAATTTATATTTTTGTTCGATGTAACTGGGAGTCTGGGACCCTGTGTACACAATTTTGTTCCATCACATGTACCACATATGATGCAAATAACAATAAAGAAACCTTGACCTTGACCTTGAAAATGCTGAATTTAGACACTGTCATGTTGTATGAGCTAAACAAACGTCAAAATATTGCTACGTAAGCTGCAGCATCAGTTTTTACGATTTTTTTTCTTCTCTCTGGTTGGTTTTGCTCAGATGTATAACATACAGACCTAAGCATGATAGTGTAAAATGTGGAGGAGAAAAGCTATGAACATAGCTTCATAATAACCAAATTAACTAAAAATTATGGTCTGTATTTTCCTTTTGACGTGCTTTCTTCAAGTTTGACATGCATTTGTTGAAATAAACACATTAAAACTAAATCTGACTCACTGTAACTGCAAAATGTTACAAAACTTATTTCTGCGCGCATTCAAATTTGACTGACACACTGAGTTGTCCCCAGATTAGGCGAAAACAGTGCAGGTCTAAAAACAGTGCAGGTCTAAAAACAGTGCAGGTCTAAAAACAGTGCATGTTTTTCCATCAAGAGAACTGTGGACTGACTTAAGTGCCTCTATTGCTTAGAAACTCACCATCAGTCTTATTGTCAACTGCTTGTAGGAGCCAGAGAGGGCTTTACTCAATATTTTGCTTCCGAGCGTCAGTGTCCACTCCTCCGTTGTTGCCAGTAAGGATAGAGATGTGTGCATACGAAAGCACAGTAACAATTGTTTTTTGTTTTGTTTTGCTTCCAGAGAATAATCTGTGATAGTGTTTGAAAAATCTCTGAGTATTTCAGAAAGTTGCTGGTATCATCAATTTAATCAACTGTGTTACCAAAATCATTGCCGGTAATTTGATTAATTTAAACCTTATATAAAAAAATGTTTACAAACAGAAAAAGATATATAAAAAGGTACTGATAACACCATACTAAATGTTTACACCACATTTTGACAGATTCATGAGGAGATGTTTGTCTCTAAATCAGAGGTGCTGCTGCTTCTTACTGCCTGCAGGTAGAGAGCCTTAAAGTTCTGCACCCCAGAGGGCTATAGGAAAAACAAACCAGCATGTTTGACCTTTGTCGAAACTCTTGTAGCAACAGGCTCCTCTTACAACTCATATCAGCTTGCACTGAAGTACAAACAAAGTCTCAGAAATAGTAACCAAATCGACGAGTTGAGCAGAACATGAATTTCAGGCAAATCAGGCAAATTCAGATTGTTAATTTAAATCATTGTCTAACAAGAGATTTAAAAGGGTTTTAAAAACATTATTAACAGGAATATCCAACAAAGTTAAGTCAGGTCCTCTGGATAGTTTTTTTTTTTTTAAATACATGTCATCCTTCATCCAAAGGACTTCATCAGTTCGAGGAGCAACAACAAACTCAGTCCCATAAGTGGCTTACTCACGCAGTGGGCCAACCACATGGTGATAAGATGGTTTCTGGAGTCTGCCCTCTCCCCCGTCAACTCCTCCAAGGCAGACACTGTTGTGGCTCCTCATACTGATGAAGTCCTTTGGATGGAGGATGAAACATTTCCAGAACAATAAATAAATAAATAAATAAATAAATAAATAACATCCAGAAGACCTGACTTATGTTTGTTAGATTTTTTTTTTTAAACCTGGATTATTGAGCATGAGTTTAGATCTTAACAGGACTAATTTCTTTAAATTTTAAAGGGGAAAAAAATCTAATCAAGAAAAGTGCTTTTGTAATAAATGTTAGATTTTTCCAGTTTTGTTGGGGGGGATGGTACTGCCAGGAGAGTAGCTCAGAACAACTCATTTTTTAAATATTTAGGCTCAGCCACATTAAGCTGATTTT
This sequence comes from Garcialebias charrua, assembly GCA_038048925.1. NCBI lineage: Eukaryota > Metazoa > Chordata > Actinopteri > Cyprinodontiformes > Rivulidae > Garcialebias > Garcialebias charrua. The sequence continues at coordinate 10,148 of JBBPBX010005982.1, forward strand.
GGTACTTTACTCAGCTGCTCTGCTTTGAACATTTAAGTATTAATCAGCTTGATTTGTTTGGTGCCACTCTGTGCAAGATTTGCAGACTTCCAATAAAAAAAAATATTTGCATGATTTTATATTTCCTTATACAGTAATGAATGTCTTTCAATAAATCACCCGTCCATATGATAAAATGCTTTGTGGGGTCAAAGTTTTGTGGTCAGTGATGCGGTCACGCAGTGGCTGCAGGTTCAAATCCAGGTTGCATCCAACCAAATTTCTCATGCAATTTCACTTTCTGGGACAAGCCCAGAAGGGAGCAGCTGAAATAAAACAACAATAACAGCATACAAAATGAGACTTCTTTTTTTTTTAACTTGTTCACAGATGACAGTTTCTCTGACCTTGGAGAACTGTGCACCCCTAAGTACAAAGAAAGGCTTCCCACATCTGATGGGAAAGTCTGAGCAGATTTGTAATAACTGATTTGGGAAGGAAAGACTCTCAAAGTCTTGGCAGTTGCGAGTTATGAATGCTTATGTATCCAGTACCAGGTTATTGTGGTGAGACAGCAGAGATATTGTGGTCGAGGAATTGGCTAAATTCTCGGGTTTAAATGTAGTGATCCCAGCGGCTGACTCAGAGCAACTACTGGAAGATTAAAAGGCCTTCAAGAGAAAACATGATCATCTTTATTAAGATCGAGACATTGGTTTTCCCACCAAACCCTCTACTCCGTTTTGGATGTTAGACATTTTTGTGGAGTTCAAGAAGAGGGAGTTTGCAGAGGAATAGACTGTGGTTCATCTCTGACCTCTGCTCTCAAGGTGCTGCTTCGACCACGCTGCAAATGAAAACCTGACTACAATGAAATAAACTCGAAAGGGTGTGTTTCATACCAGAACTTAACTTCAGAAGATGCTGAGATATGTTACGCAATAAGTAAAATTGTTTGTCTGCTGTGGCACTGTAGAGAAAATGATAATAGGATAACGAATGTTTACACGTAACATTGACATTTGTCAAATTCAAATATGGATTGTCATACCAATAGGAACAATTAAAAGCAATAGCCAGGGAAAAAGTAGTCAAAATATTTACAGTGATGCCCAGGAAAATCTCTTCTTTGTGCATCAGTGCCGTGATTTGATCTGCAGAAAGCCTATTACCTTCGCCAACCTCTCCCTCACTATCTTGGACAAAATTCTTAACGCAGCCAATGACAAGCTGGTCACACAAGTATTATGTTTTATGTTTTCCCCGTTGCTGTCTAATGTTTCACATTGAGGTTGGGACCATCGAGCAAACTACGGCTCGCAAAAGAATGGGCCCATTGATTCTCAGAGGAATAATTTTAGTGGAGGGAGTATTTAGCACAGGCTCAGCTAAAGAGAGAGCTATTAGCTGCTTCTCCAGCTCTGTGATCCATGACTGGAGAGGCTCAGTGTGAGGAGAGAAAGAGGACCTTTGCCTGGCACTGCAGCCACAATCATTTCACCAACAGCCTCGAGTCAGGTTTTCAAGGCTTGTTTTTATCTGACTGTTATAACAAAAAATACGGTGGACTTCTTGCAACATAATTTTTCAACAATGCCATTACTTTGTATGACGATACCTTTAAAACAGTCCTTGCAATGGTTTGTCGCATCATGATGCAAACCTTTTTTAGGTGTGATATAAACTTTAGTGTTCAGGAAGCAAGTGCGTTCATTTCTGCCTGACCCTCTGAGATTGTGCCCGAATTATTCATTCTCAGTAGAAACCAAAGTGGTCCATCATTTTCTCCTCACACTCCCCTTTTCCCATTTCAGCACCACACTGAGCGAAGATATCAGCTAACACATTATCCTCTTAGCCCTGGAGACTGATAGCCAAAGAGGGCTTCGAGCCAGGAGCAGCCACACAGGTCAGGGAATAAAACTGGCATCCCAGTTACTGCAACAGTAAATTTAACACTGATCCCATATTACTCACTGGTTGAACTTCTGCATTGTTTAAAGATTGCATGCACAATTAGCTTCATTTTAAAAAAAATTATGCACTGATATAGATACAAATATTTTGTTTTGAATTATTATTAGGGATGCACGATATTATCGGCATGGTATCAGTATCGGCTGATATTAGAGTTAAATTTCAATATCGGACATTGGCCATTCCATTAAAATAACTCACCGATATAAAAGCACTGTTTTTGCCTGCAGCGGCAGCACAACGTGATGACGTCGTGTGCACCTATCTGATCTCACGGCAGAGAGGAAAATTCAAAATGTTGTCGTGTGGAAGTTATATTTTTCGTTGGTGAGGTTGTCTAATTCCGAAGATTGATGGACTATGTTGAGCCTCGCTACATCGTCCCCAGTCAGGGATATTTTTCCGACGTAACGTTACCCGAGTTACAAGCTGTCATTTCTAACATCATTGAGAAGCTAACAGCCGATAGCACAACTTGTTGGGTGAGTTTTACCTCAGACTTGTGGATGTTGTGTTAGCCCCGTTAGCATGACTAGTCTTACGGCACAATGGATAGACAAAACTTAGATCTTAAAAAGGCTGTCCTTCATGCACAAGAGTGCAGAGGATCCAACACTGCATAAGAACCCAGAACAAGCTTCCACAAGTAAGACAGCATCGCAGGTGACTAATGCTAATAAATAACATTTAACACTTTTCATTTAATATAAGTTAATGTGCTATGCATATCATATGGCTGTTACTGAATATTTGTCACCAGCTCTTACAGCTTTTGCACATTTTTTGTAGCAAATAAGCCTAAATAAGAGGGCTATGTTCTGACAAAGGAAAGTACAGTATACAATATCGGTATCGGTTATCAACCAAATACGCTTTAACATACAGTATTGGCATATCAGATATCGGCCAAAAACCCAATATCATGCATCCCTAATTATTATCTTCATATATTTTAATACAAAGTAGCCCATTATGTAATTATAAAAAATAAAAAAAAAGATTTATGTTAGTAAAATACCTCTACTGGAAGGTTGTGCTAACAAATCCATGTAATGTTAAACCATTATCCCGATATCACTGAATAGCAGGTGACGTTATCCTGTTGGTGTTACCCACTACAACTGGCTTTGCCAAGCATTTTGGACTATTTTTCTTGGATCGGGCCACACTGAGTCCACAGAGGAAGCACATTCTGCCAGGTTTTCATGATTAAGTAGTCAATGTCGGGAAGGTTTTATTCTGGAATGCTTGCCAAGTCATTTAATATCACTTCAACAAGGTCAAAAATTGAACTTAAGCATTTACATTATTATCTGTCAATGTAAAAATAATAATTATAATAATAAAACATTTAATAGTTGAAATATTCTTTTCAAGCACATCTAGGTGCTGTGGTTTTAATTAAATGTAATTTTGTACTAGTTCAAGTTCTAAAACTGATAAGTCACCAAACTGAAAATGCTTCAACGGGCCTGCAAGCTGCCAGGAAGCCCAAGATGCACCTGCACAGCTAATTATTCAATTACTGTACTTCTCACTGCTTCTCTATACATCCAACACCTGCTGCACATTCATCTGTAACGCTCTCCACTGATGGATTTCCCTGGTTAACAAGACAGCGTCTGATTGCTGCACTTTTTCCTCCTCTACTCTGAGCCTGTCTCCGTCTGCCCTGCTGAGGCAGGCATGCTCAGATTCACTTAAAACGAACCAATGCTTGTCACAGAGTGTGTGGTTTGAGGCTCCTCGGGGGAAAGCCAGGAAGGTGGCAGATCCGCTTCACATTAGCTTTGCCATTCTGGCAGCGGCACCGTCAGCTCGGGTGAAACTGAACACCGCCGCTCAGCTTCACCAGAAGGTTACGGTGTTTCTGGACGCGGGCCACTGGCCTGGTCCTCACCAGCTGCACAGTGATGTCATTATACCCTGTACTGTAGTTACAAACTCACAGCTGGCAGCAAATGATAAGTACAGTAATCAGTTTGAATTGTGCTGCTCATATTGTGATGATCCCCTATCGTTAAATACCAGTAAGCTTGACATTTTGTTTGTGCACTACATATGAGCAGAAATACAGTAGTCCCTCGGTTATTACGGGATCCATACCCTGAAACCCTGTGATAAGTGAAAAAGCGCAAAGTAGGAATAGCAGTACACGTAATAGTTTTTTTTAGTATTTATATATAAATATATTACAATATTCTAAACAATGTTTCTAAACTCTAAACGCTCAAAAAGAGCACAGCATGTCATGATTTCAGCTCTCTGCCTCCAGCTGCACTCTCGGCCACGCCCACTTTCTGCTCTGCACGGAGATCAGCTGATCAGCTGCAGGAGAGAGCTTCTCCCACAGCTGTGGGCTGCACACAGGTGCTAAATCATTTAAAATAATTTATCTTAAATAAATAAAAAAAACTGCTGATTGTGTAGCTCATCCATTAGTCAGCCATTGTGTGTCATGTCCAATATTATTTTGAAAAACCGCGATAGAGCGACTCCGCGAAAAGCGAACCACGGAGTAGGAGGGACTACTGTAAACACGATTAGCTTTTAAAAACCTTCAAGGGGACTCTATGAAATGCGCCTTTGAACAAAATAGTTGTAAAACTTAACTTTTTTATACTAAACACTATATGACCTGTTTTTAAATGTAAGGAAGTCCTGGCAGTACATTCTCCAACATAACTGTCAATGTCCAGCGGAAGGCGTGACAAAGTGTCAGCGTCCACATTAACTCTACCAGGTCGGTACTTGATGTTAAACCGGAAATCTGCAAGCTCTCCTACCCACCTATGTCCTGTCGCATTTAACTTGGCAGTGCTCATTACATATGTCAAGGGATTATTGTCGGTATACACTGTGAACTCTGGGGCATAAAATAAATAATCCCTGAACTTCTCACAAATGGCCCATTTAAGAGCTAGGAACTCTAGCTTACCGGAATGTAAACAATAGTTTTTTTCAGCTGGGGTCAGAGTTCTTGAGCCATACGCTATGATTTTTAATTTTCCCCCCTGCCTCTGATACAACACAGCCCCGAGCCCTTTCTCACATGCGTCAGTATGTAAAACAAAGGGTAGTTCGAAGTCGGGGTAGGCAAGCACAGGTGGGTCGGACAGAGTGTCAATGAGCTGCCTCAGGATGTGGTCGTGCTCACCTGTCCAGCTGATAGGAGCCCTTGAGGGCAGCTGAGCACTTCGGGTTTTCTTGGGCTTGGTCTGAGTGTTTTCAGGACTCCCTTTGACTTGTAGGAGGCTGTACAAAGGTTTAGCAATCCTGGAAAAATCTTGAATGTAGGCCCGATAATAACTTAAAAACCCAAGCAGTTTTCTTAACTCACCCACGTTCGTTGGCGTCTTCTGACTGAGTGACTTGACAGCTTCATAGTCCTTTGGATCGATTCGGACCCCCTTTTCTGAAACCAGCCTACCCACATATCTGACCTCTGCTTTGAACAGTTCACATTTGGTTGGGCGAAGCTTAACCCCATGTTGCTGAAGAGCTCTGAGGACCTTGCGCAGCGCCTCAACATGTTCAGTGAACCCCTTTGAATAGCAAAGGATGTCATCCAGATATGGAATGCAACAATCATCACGCAGGGTGTCTAGCATTTCTTCCATACTGCGTTGAAAAGCGGCGGGGGCATTACTGAGACCAAAAGGAATCCTTACCCACTCATATAGCCCCCAGGGTGAGACGAAGGCAGTCATATGGCGTGAACCCTCAGCCATATACCCCTGGTGGTAAGCTTTACCTTGGTCCAGAATGCTGAACCAGCTGTGGCCGCCTAACGTGTCCAGGAGGTCCCGGATGCGCGGAAGCGGGTGGCGGTCAGGCACGGTCTTCTGATTCAACTGTCTGTAGTCAATGCAAAGTCTTAGCGTGCCATCCCGTTTCCTCACACACACTACAGGCGCAGCAAAGGGTGATTTCGACTTGACTATCCAGCCTTTGGCCAGTAAGTCCTGGATGTATTCTTTCACCTCTTTGTATAATGGCTTGGGGATGGATGTGTATGTGCGTTGGACTGGGATGTCGTCTGTCAGGTTAATGGTCATGTTCAAACTCGGAATATTTCCAATGTCTCCATCATCTCGGGCAAAAGCATTTGATTCCTCAAATAACATTTGCTCTACTTCCTTTTGTTGTTCTGGTGTTAGGTGACTAATATCCACTGGAGGGTGCCAGTGGGCAGTATTAGATGGCTCTTGGTCTTGACTAGACTTGCTCACAGAGCCAACAATACAGGTGGAGACTGGTGCTGTTTCACAAGGGGTCTTGGGTTGGTCAGTCTCAACTATTTTTGCAATAGGTTCAATAGAACCCAAAACTGTTGAACTAGGTAGTGTCACACTCCGGCTGGAATAATTTGACACCTGTACTTTAATATACGGCCTCTCTGTCTTTTCTATCTGTAAGAGTCCCGCTCCAACACTAAGCTGTTCAAGGTGGACATTATCTAGTACTGGTTCAAACAACACAAGTGACTCTGTTGAGCTAATACTGTCTGGGACTCTACACTTAATGTAAGCCACCTGATTAGGATAGACTATTCCCCCTTTGAAACCTACTTTTACAGTAGCTGGCTCATGTATAGGATGTTCTTTAGCCTGGATGAAACTTACTAGGGTGCTTACAGTAGAAATGTCAGTCCCCATGGCTCTACCAATAAGCTCAATAAGTTTGTAGTTCCCCCCATTGTCTTTAATGAACTCGTGGATTACATTAAAGCCTACTATGGGTCTCTCGATCTTAAGGCGGCTCACAAGGAAGGGTACACGTATCGATAGGCCTGGGTCATTGTTGCCTTCAAGGTTGACTACAACTTCCACCCATCCATCATAAGGTACTGAGTCCCCTGTGACTGCCTTCACATTAAGTTCATCATCCATCAGTTCACTTAAGGATCTAATCTGTTGTCCGGGTAAGTATCTATTTAGCCATGCCTGATCTATAAGACTTACCCCCGCCCCCGTGTCTAATACCACCGTTACCAGGTAACCTGCCATCATACATTTCAGAAGGGACTGGCGACCTACTAGGGGAGCTACTAGACCACGTGGTGTTTCCTTGTCAGTTCCTTGCGAACATGCACCTAACATCTCTCTGTCAGTAGTGGTTTTGGGCCTCTTCTTTGGGTGGGACTGCTGAGGTTTGCCGATCAGAGGTGGTCCCCCTGCTCTGATCGTCTTCAGTTTCCCGACGGCTTGGTTTTCTTCAGGCACCCTACAGCACGATGCCCTTCCTCTCCGCAGACAAAGCAGTGGTTACAGTTCGGGTTAACTTGAGAAGCACAGTTCTGACAGCTCTTTCTCTCTCTTTGAGATCTTCTCTCTGGTTGGAGTCTTGAGTTCCTCTGCTCTGGTGCTGGAACATGAACTGTCCTTGCTTTCAGGTTTTCCATCGCTTGTGTCAGTGCTTCAACCTGGGCGCTAAGTCTTTGGAGTGTGAAGTCATTATTAATCTGATTTACTTTCACGTCGTCCTTTGTTTGCTCTTTCAACTCACTGTTTGTTGTGTGGGCATGACTCACTTTGGTGGTAGAACCACGGCCAAGTCGACGCTTCCGCTCACTTTCCTCTGCCGTGGTCTTTATCACTTGGCGAAGCAATGCCTCATCGCTGACAGTGGGGTCACTCAGGAGGGTCTTGAGGTCTCTGCGGACACTGTCGTACTTCTCCCCCATGCCCTGGCAAATAGTGTTGAGAAAGACACACTGAATTGTGGATATATCGTACTTAACGACTGAGTCTGGTTGTCTGAGTGAGAACCGGATCTTTTGCTTCAGTCCAATCATTCTATATAAAAACTGCTGAGGCGTCTCATTTTCAAACTGCTTAGCACACATTAAATCTTGAAAGAGCTCTGTGCTGCTTTTCTCACCTAAGTGAGACTGCAGGAAACTTTTAAGCTCCGAAACTGTGAGATCGTCTTTTATTGTTAACATATCTCTGAAGTTACCTGGTTTAACAAGACGTAGCACCCCTCTAATCACCTCATTTGGAGTGTGATTCTCCTCGAGACCCTCATCTATCTGTTTACAGATGCTGTTGTACCCAATTTCTGATGTCGTGTCACTGATCATTCCACCATGCACTTTGAATTCTCTGCGTGACAGCAGTGGCAAATCTTTCATGGCTATCATACTCTCACCAGTGTAACTTGGAACGTTCTCTGAATGAGGGACAGACCACTGGGGTGGGCACAGAGGTTGATGGGGTTGGAGAGTCGGGACAAGTGGGTCCCCTGTAGCTGGTGGAACTGATGCCCAGGTTACCTGCTGGTTGCGAGATTGGCTGGTGTGAGGTGGTGTTGGACTCAGTCCCTGTGGGTCTGCGCCGCCATCGCCGCCTTGTGGCTGAACACGGGGAATGGCCTGCTCATTTGTACTTGCTTCAGCTTCAAAAGACATTGTAGTTTGTCCACGATTCACCATAGTCCCATCTATGATACATTCTAGTCTTTTTAATAATGGCAAACCCTGGTCCTCCCGACCCAGGATTGTTGAACATGACAGGTAGGTAGTCAAATATTCAACACAACTTTCTTCATCGTCTTGAATCAACTTACTAGAGTCCAGTCCTTCAACGTCTCCAAGAGAAGTTGCGATGAGGTGGGCTTCACTACCTGTTAGCTGGTGTAACTTCTTCTTGATGCTCCAAAGAAGTTGTTTTCTCTCACCGGAAGACATCTTGCTGATCTCGGCCGCTTGAGTCCACAGTGCTGCACTCTGTAGGCGGGTACACCCTTTTCACTGGTTACCGGCCTCACCTCTGCACACTGGGTCACTCCTGGCACTGAGAACGTGTAGCACGAGAGGTCCTGGTGGTCGGTATCATTGGATCAGCAGTAGCCCATGGATGTGTGGCGTGCTGATCCCGGACGAGCCCCCACAATCTGTTACAGGTCCCGAGTGTCAGGACTGCTGCAACAGTGATGACACACCATCTGAAGAATAATAAAATTAGGAGTCAAAGATGACGACCATTGTTTCTCCGTTTAGATCCAGAAAGCATGTTTATTTATAGGATTTGTTAACAAACCAATATTTTACAGTGTACCTGTACGGTATTAATGATTTACAAACCTGGTTTCCTTCTTTTACCAGTGTTACAGTAATTAACCTTTTCACATTTTCACCCTTCACTTAGATGAAGACAATATGTCAAATACTGCATCTAGCTCTATATTTACTGATACAGTATAAGCATTTAAAATGTACACTGACTTTAACTGAACACCGATCAAAGGCTCTACTTAGCTGTATATTTACTGATCTAAGCATTAAAATATACACTGACTTTAACTGAACACCGATCAAAGGCTCTACTGCACTTAGCTGTATATTTACTGATCTAAGCATTAAATTATACACTGACTTTAACTGAACACCGATCAAAAATAAAATGACAAGACTTACAAAACAAATGCAGAATCTAACCTTGTTCCACCTTTAACCTCAGTTCCCACACTTGGTCTGAATATCATTCAAACAGAACAAAGTGAAACTCAAAACTCTGAGTTAGTAAGGTATCACATCCTTCTATTCACTTTCCCTCGCGCGACCTTCCCAGCGCGAGCTGGCATCCTGCCAGATTTAACGTGACTATTTACTTGCAACTACTGCACAGAAACCGCCACACAGTGATATGTGCTGTTCACATAAGAGGTAAACATCTTACATCGTAGTTGTGATGTGTTTTCACTAGGGATGGGGCAGATCCGATCCAGTATCGGTATTGGTATCCGATACCAGCATTATTTAAGTATCGGATTTTCTGAGCCAGCCTGCCGACATTTCCGATCCATGATGCACTGCAGTTGTCTTCAAACTATGGAATGGATTTCCTGAACGGAGGCGTGTTTTATGAGCCCAGAGTAGTAAGACCCGCCTCACATTCAGGAAATCCATTTCCTAGTTTGCCCCTTGCAGCCAGGTAAAACGTGAGTAAACACAGAGAGGACTGGAGGACTGTGGCTAACGGCTAACCAACTTTTCATCTTGGCATCAGAGTCGGTCAGAGTTTATTGATTTTTGCATGTCCGCGAACATGTCTGCTGTGTGGATGTGTTTTACTCTTGAAGCACCGCAAAGCAAGACAGCAGCGACGTGTACGTGTCTGCAGAGCCGCGTGCGTGTCTGCAGAGCCGCTGTACAGAGAGGAGGAAGCTCCGTCGCGTCATATAATACCACAAACGTGATGAAACATTTGAAAAAGACCACAGTAAAGAGCATGACGATTGTTTAGCCCGGCGGGAGAAAGACAAACGGAGCCGACAGAAATCACTTCTGGACTCGTTTCAACAGCAAGGTAAACTTCCGCTGAACAACGTGAAAGCTAAAGGGATAACCCAGAAACTGCTAAACAACTTGTCAGGAACACTGTCAGCCAACCTGTGGGGTTTGCTGGAAAAGATTGTGACTTTGCTGGAACCCTTTGAGGAGTTAACCAGAATCAGCTCAGCGAGCTCCTCTGCAGCTGATGTGATCCCAGCGTCACCATTTTAAACAGCTGCTCGCTGATAACAGTGTGGACAGTGGCATCAAAACTTTGAGAAGCAGCCTCCTCCAAGCTGTCAGCAGGTGATTCCATGACATCCAAAGTGAACCCCTGTATGCTGTTGGACAGGTGAGGCATATTTTTGAATGTCTTGTAAATGTCTCCAAAGCTCTGTGGGATTATGAAAAACAAAAGGCTGAGCTGTGGCAGCCATCTTAAACTGGATGTACTTTAAAAGTCAACCAGTCGTAGAGAGCCCTTCAGTGATTATCTCTTGAAAGTTTAATCAAAATCTGTCCAGCGGGTCATGAGATATTTTGCTAACAGACGGCACCATTGATTCCAAATAAATAACGTTATAATTTTAAAGAAAGATCTTATGCATTCTACTAGTCCCTTGAATATGCTTTGGGAATGAGTCTCAGCTACTACCGCACCACATTTCATCTAGATTTTTTGTCAAATTGACTGAGTTGTAGTCAATTTTGTGTTGTTTTCAGTTGGCTGTGGCAGCCATCTTAAACTGGATGTACTTTAAAAGTCAACCAGTCGTAGAGAGCCTTTCAGTGATTATCTCTTGAAAGTTTAATCAAAATCTGTCCAGCGGGTCATGAGATATTTTGCTAACAGACGACACCATTGATTCCAAATAAATAACGTTGTAATTTTAAAGAAAGATCTTATGCATTCTACTAATCCCTTGAATATGCTTTGGGAATGAGTCTCAGCTACTACCACACAAATTTTATCTAAATTTTTTGTCAAATTGACTGAGTTGTAGTCAATTTTGTGTTGTATAAGTTCAGTTAGCTGTGGCAGCCATCTTCAATTGGATGTACTTTAAAAGTCAACCAGTCGTAGAGAGCCCTTCAGTGATTATTTCTTGAAAGTTTAAACAAAATCTGTTCAGTTGTTCATAAGATATTTTGCTAACAGACAGATGCAGAATACAAACATAATTGTTGACTTTTGGAAGCATGTGATGAAAAAGAGACTGGGTGAAAGTAACTACAGTACTTAAAAGTACCGGTAGTTAGTTACACGTTTTGTGTTAGCAGAATTTGCACAGCCAAGAGAAGATTAATCTTCTCTCTAAGTACAGTGTATACAAATACTGTATATTTATGCATGCCCAAAAAGGCAACTTGAGGTAAGTTTTATTAATGTTGGATAAGTTTCTTAGTTACAATTAAATCCTGCTAACACAAAACGTGTTTTTTTATTCCTTGCTTTAAAGTGGATATTAGTGGCTGAGGCTGTAATAATTTATTACAGCCTCATAAGGCACCTGAATGGTATCGGATCGGAAAAGTATCGGTATCGATCGATACCCAGTTTTACAGTATCTGTATCGGATCGGAAGTGAAAAATCGGTGCATCCCTAGTTTTCACCATGTACTGACCTGAAGAATAATAAAATTAGGAGTCAAAGATGACGACCATTGTTTCTCCGTTTAGATCCAGAAAGCATGTGAAGCCGTCCGTCCCCAAAACCAACCTGGAAGCAACGCACCCCCCCAAAACAAAGGTTCCGCTTCGTCATCACCGCTCCTCAGAAAAACACTATAAGAATGCAGGCACATTACCTTGCCGAACCGCAAACAAAATATAACATATATTTGAAAATAGGATCAGCTGCACATGGAAATACTTTACATTCATAAGAAAACCAAATATTGTGGTGACATTTTTAGGTGCACCACAGAAGGGTTGACCTGCTTTTGAAACCTGCTAGTTAACAACACGCGGTCACGATGAGAGAAAGCCACAGTTCACTGAACGTTCTGGAAGTTGGAAAGAAACAGCTCGGCTAACTCCACATGAGCTAGCTAACACAACGAGCTACTCTACTGTCGATTTCACCTAAAACTGCACAAAATCGTGACACGAAGGCTGGATTTTAACTAACACAATGAACAGCTGAGCTCATTAGCCTTCACAAAAGTCGCTGTCGGCGTGTTTAGCAGTATTAAATGCATAACAGATTACAAAGGCAAAAACAAACAATGCCCCAGGGACCCATCTCTGCCTGATGCCCTCAATAAGTTTTATGCACGTTTTGATGATCCAAACAGACCTGCTAGCACCAGACTCACCTCATCACCAGATGAAGAGCATCTCAGGGTGTCCGCAGCAGAAGTGAGAGGCAGTCTCAGAAAGATTAATCCTCATAAAGCAACCGGACCAGACAACATCCCAGGGAAAGTTCTGAAGGAATGTGCGGACCAGCTCTGTGAGGTGCTGGCTGACATCTTCACCACCTCACTTGCACTGGAGTTAGTTCCCACCTGCCTGAAGACCGCGACCATCATCCCAGTCCCAAAGAGCTCCACAGTGACTGGTCTGAATGACTATAGACCGGTGGCCCTCACCCCGATAGTCGCTAAATGTTTTGAGAAACTGGTCATGTCCCACATCAAGGCAACCGTCAACATCAACGAGGACCCTCATCAATATGCATACCGTGAGAACCGATCAACAGAGGACGCCATTTCTTCCGTGGTCCACACTGCTCTCACCCACCTGGATCAGAAGGACTCATACGTGCGTCTGCTCTTTGTGGACTTCACATCTGCCTTCAACACCATGATCCCCCAAACTCTGATAGACAAACTATCTACACTTGGACTAAGCCCCTCTATTTGTAACTGGGTACTAGACTTCTTAACAGACAGACCACAGTCCGTGAAGATCCACAACTTCTCCTCCTCCACCATAACCCTTAGCACTGGCTCTCCTCAGGGATGTGTGCTGAGCCCCCTTCTGTTCACTCTGCTCACATATGATTGTACAGCCACACTTCCAGGCTGTCATATTGTTAAGTTTGCAGATGATACAGCGGTGGTGGGATGCATTACAAACAATGATGAGTCCAGCTACAGACAGGAGGTGGAACACCTGGAGAGCTGGTGCAAAGAGAACAATCTTCACATGAATGTGAAGAAGACAAAGGAGATGATTGTGGACTTCAGAAGGAACAAACACACCCATGCCCCACTGAAAATAGGTGGGTCTGCAGTGGAAGTGGTCTCCAGCTACAAATACTTGGGTGTACACATGAATGATAACCTCAGCTGGAGCAACAACACCACCAGCCTGATCAAGAAAGGTCATCAGAGACTCTACTTCCTCAGACGGCTGAGACGAGCTGGTCTGAGCAGCCCAGTCCTCACCTCCTTCTACAGGTGTGCAGTGGAGAGCATCCTGTGCTCCAGCATCAATGTGTGGCATGGAGGCTGCACAGTTGCAGAGAGGAAAGCTCTACAGAGAGTGGTGAAGGCTGCACAGAAGTCTGTTGGAGTCAGTCTCCCCACCATCACAGACATTTACACCTCCAGATGCAGGAAAAGAGCCACCTGCATCATGAAAGACCTCACTCACCCAGCACACTCACTCTTTGCCCCACTCCCCTCAGGACGGAGGTTGAGGAGCATCAAATGTAGAACCACTAGACTGAGGAACAGCTTCTACCCTGAGGCTGTTAGACTCATGAATAAATAAAAATAAAATAAAAAATAAACACTGCAAAATATCACATCATGCTGATGCTGATCTGTTTTCTTGTTGCTGTGTTCATCTGTGACCATCTGCTCATACAAACTCATGTTCGTGCTGCTGTTTATTCCCACTATATTAGGCTTAGTGTATTACTAGTTGATGTTTTTCTTAGTTAGTTCTAGATGTTATTACTGTTTTTCTCTTTCATTGTTGTTGGATGTAACTGGGACCTCGTGTACATAATCTCGTTTTCATCTCATGTACCACATGCGGTGCAAATGACAATAAAGACTCTCTGACTCTCTGACTCTGACTCTGACTAAAGCAGCAACGGCTAACCAATGGAGATTACAGTTAGCATTAGCTTTGCGACCAAGGCACACTCAAACTTTTGCCAACAACATAAATCACTGATTTCAAAAGTAATCCTCATAACCATGAATGCCTGACTTACCCAGCCTTGCAGGACAATAGTCATCAGTGATCCTGTCCACAGCTGTAATAATGCTGAGCGTTCAGGAGCTGCTGTTTTCCTCATCAAACAGTAGTAGCATTAGCTGTGACGCGCACGCTGTTGGAGGCATCGCGTGGATCAAACAACTTGATAACGTCCAAAAAAAAAAAAACATGAACTTGTTGGTTCCCCTGTCTATTGTCATGGCTGATATTTTGTTGGAATCTGGCAGAAATTATACACTATTCGACTCAGAAATACCCGGCAGAGTCAGTCGACGCCATGTTTTCCATTGAAACTAATGCTGAGCTTGGGAGACACGGAGACCGGCCGGAGCTTAGGGGGCGTTTCTGGGCGGAGCTTGGTAAGGAACTTGGTGCTGTCTACTCTCTCCACTGCGGTGCTGTTGATGGTCAGAGGGGGATGTTGGGCATCCCTCTTCCTGAAGTCCACAACAATCTCCTTTGTCTTCTCCACGTTGAGAGTGAGATTGTTGTGTCCGCACCACAAGGCCAGGCGGCTCACCTCGTTCCTGTAGTCCGTCTCATCGTTGTTGCTGATGAGACCTACCACTGTTGTGTCGTCCGCAAACTTGATGAAGTGGTTGGAGCTGTACGATGGTGTGCAGTCGTGTGTTAGCAGGGTGAATAGAAGGGGGCTCAGCACACATCCTTGTGGGGCCCCTGTGTTCAATGTGATGGTGCTAGATGTGTTACTCCCGATCCGTACTGTCTGTGGTCTCCCGGTCAGGAAGTCTAGCAGCCAGTTACACATTGAGGTGTTCAGCCCCAGACTGTCCAGTTTAAGGATGAGCTGTTGGGGGATGATGGTGTTAAATGCCGAGCTGAAGTCGATGAACAACATTCTAACATAGGAGTCCTTCGTGTCCAGATGTGTGAGAGCTGTGTGAAGGGCAGAGGAGATGGCATCGTCGGTTGAGCGATTAGGTCGGTATGCAAATTGGAAGGGATCCAGGGAGTCAGGGAGGACAGATGTGATGCTTTTCATGACTAGCCGTTCAAAGCACTTCATCAGGATGGGGGTGAGTGCTACTGGGCGATAGTCATTGAGGCATGCGGGCGTTGCCTTCTTTGGGACAGGGATGATGGTGGTGGCTTTGAAACAGGTGGGGACGATGGCCTGGCTCAGTGAGATGTTAAAGATGTCCGTGAAGACCGCTGCTAGTTTGTACAAAATATATTCTATTTTAACCTTTGCAAGCAAATAGTTCATACTGAAAACAAATCTCAGTTGTCTGAAAGTTTCAGTTTTAATTACAAAATGTGCAACAGAACAGCATTTCAAAATTCATACAATCAAAGGCACTGAAAACCAACCATTTTTACTGGGCCAAACCTGAGCAAAATAAACAAGTCAAGTCAAAGTCAACTTTATTATCAAAACTGCAATATGTACAGGACATACACAGGATTGAAACTGCATTTCTCTCTCAGTCCCTCTGTGCAACAGTAACCATTTAAACACTAAACAATTAATAAACAAGCATAAAATGAAATAATAAAAGTTTAGTACTGTCCTGAGTTTTTTTGCATAGTAGTTTTTCATAGTAGTATAAAAGTATAAAATGTTTCACCAACACCAAAAACACCAACATTTAATAACCATAATCATAAAATGAAATAGAGTGTAATACTGTCCTGAGTTTTTTGCATAGTAGTTTTCCATAGTAGTATAAAAGTATAAAAAGTCTGGATTAAAAGTCTCATGAAACTGCTCTGTGAGCTGAGCTGCAGCCTCAATCCATATCAATTTTTTGTTATTTTTTACCTTTCGCAGCCTAGCTCGGACAGGTTTCTTGGCAGTTCACCATTGTCTTTTACATTCTCACGCATGTGTTCAATCAAGAACAGTGTCTGTTCTTTATTAAAACTGTCATTCACACGGATGGGGGACTCTGCGTGGCTGCTGGTTGATGGAGAGTCTTCACAGTTCTCTGAAAAAATCATTTTAAAAGAAAAAAACACAGTATTGTTAAATTCATTATACAGTAATTGGTTTGGTTTGCATTAAAACTTATTTCTACTAAATCTTACCAGCTGTGCTGTCCTGTGCAGGTTGGATAAGCTCAACTTTCATAGTGAGGTTTGCATCAATGTACAAACTGGACAAATCCCCTGCACTGCGATACAGGCTGCCAGAAAATGTTGTTGTTCTCTGCTCATCAACAAACATGTTGTTGTACTGGTCGAGGTAGACTGAAAACAAACACAAACACACACTTACTACACAAATATACACGTCCTAACACATAAATATCATACAGGATTATAGAATGTTTCTAAACACGGATCTTTGGAAACCAAATATATATATTTTTTAACCACAGTTTAGTGCTAATTTATAGTCAGTTCAACAAACAATGTGTGTTTAGTTCTGGGTTGCCTAACAAAATAGCCGCCTGGCCTTGTGGTGCGGACAC
This sequence comes from Garcialebias charrua, assembly GCA_038048925.1. NCBI lineage: Eukaryota > Metazoa > Chordata > Actinopteri > Cyprinodontiformes > Rivulidae > Garcialebias > Garcialebias charrua. Next base: position 26,997 of record JBBPBX010005982.1, read on the forward strand.
AACAATCTCACTCTCAACGTGGAGAAGACAAAGGAGATTGTTGTGGACTTCAGGAAGAGGGATGCCCAACATCCTCCTCTGACCATCAACAGCACCGCAGTGGAGAGAGTAGACAGCACCAAGTTCCTGGGAGTGCACGTCTCAAAGGACCTGTCCTGGAGCAGGAACACTGCAGCACTGGCAAAGAAGGCTCACCAGCGTCTCTACTTTCTCCGCAAGCTGAAAAGGGCTGGAGCTTCAACCCCCATCATGAGCACCTTCTACAGAGGTGCCATAGAAAGTGTCCTGACCAGCTGCATCACTGTGTGGTTTGGTGCATGTACTGCATCCTGCCGCAAGAGCCTCCAGCGCATTGTGAGAGCAGCTGAGAAGATCGTGGGCACCTCCTTGCCCTCACTGCAGGACTTACACAGCAAACGCCTCACTCGGAAAGCCCACCGCATGGCAGGTGATCCCACACACCCACTACACAGCTGCTTCAGACTGCTGCCATCAGGGAGGAGACTGAGGAGTCTCCAGGCTCGAACCAGCAGACTGAGAGACAGCTCTGTTCATCAGGCAGTCAGAATGCTAAACACTCTGCCTGCTCTGCCTCCCCTCCCATTTGAACTGCCTTAACACTAAAACTTTCTCACATATTATCACTCAACACAAAGTTTTTAACACTAGACTCTGTGTCATCAAACGGGTTTTCACTAAACTCTCGGTCATGTGCTCATACAGTTTGCACTACTTCTCATACTTGCACTAATGTCTGTATTACATCACTGCCTATAATCATAATACTGTTTACATTCTCTGTTTACATTTATTAATACTGTTTACTTTTATTACTACTGCTTACATGTAATTACTACTGTTTACATTTATTTACACTACTCTAATATCTACACCACTGCTGGTACATATACAGTGTGCTCTGAACGGTCTTATTTAGGGATGCCCAATGTGCCTTACTGCATATGCCACTTTTTGCCTCTACAACAACATCAACTACTACCTCATACATATACTGTGTACATTGACTCATACGCTGCTTTGCCACTTTGCAAATGTCAATGCTAGAAACCTTTAGTTTATTTTAGTTATACTTTTTATACTCTTTTTTTATACCACTATGCAAAAAAACTCAGGACAGTGTTAGTTTTACTATTTTATGCTTATGTCTATTATTATATGTTTCAGTGTTTCAATGTTTAGATGTTTACTGTTGCACCGAGGGACTGAGAGAAACGCAATTTCGGTCCTGTGTATGTCCTGCACTGTACATATTGCAGATCTGACAATAAAGTTGACTTTGACTTTTGACTTTGACTTAATAGTATTGAAACTATTTTGCATTACTAGCTACAGAGCAAATCGTGTAACATTTTATTACCCTACAATACACAAAAGGTACGTTTCCCTAAAATTTTGCTATGTTCACATTACTAATTTATTTTTGGAAATGTGTTATGACACGTGCAGTTCTGGGCTACTCGCGTCCTTAGTAAGTAAACTCCTTAAACTTAAACTCTGGAGCCTTGAGTAAGGCAGTAATAATATTTGCAACCCATCGGTTTAAACTTTTGTCACAACTCAAAGACAAAATGCTGTATTTAAAGAAAAGTTTATTAAGCTTCATTATAGCAGTCTTTTAAGTACATTTGTACAGACAGTTTTGTCATGAACAACTGCGCTAATGTAGGAAGACGCAAAACAACATACTACCTATTATTTTTTCTTTTACACACCGGAATTCTAAGGAGTTATTCCTTTTCATCATCCTCCCTGGGGGACCCTTCTGCATGCTGCTGACAAATTTGTGATGGCCCACGTCCCAAGTTGTGGAGGATGCAGGCAGCCACTATGATCTTCACCACCACATCAGTTCTGGTATTCTGCACGTCACGAAGCCGTCTCCACCTGCACTTCAAACATCCGAAGGCTTGCTCCACAATCACCCTTCCACGGCTGATTTCAGCGTTACGTTGCTTGTCTGCTTCACTTAGAGCACCATTGTTCTTCAGGATGGATGGGTTTTCTGGCAGCATGGTAGGGTCCAAGACAACTCTGCAATGGGAAAACAGTGTTTATTTCAGACAGACATAAAGTTAATAATGAGCTGCAATTCTCTGTCATTTTTTCATCATTTGACTTCTTGTTTATGTGAAAAATACACATTTCAGACAGCTACTTTCAGGAAACTGTTGGAATCTGGAGAATAGTTGAATCTCTTGGAATCCTGGCAAAAAACCAATGCAGATATGTTCCTGTCTTTGATTTATACATCTACCTTATAATGTTTTTCTAGTCTTTGATACTTTGTTTTAAAAGAAAAAAAATATATATAAATATATATTTCTCTCTTGTGTTTATTGTCTATTGTTTAAGGAAATTCTACCATTGCTGTTAATCATTCTTTAGTTTGTAGCAGGTCACTTTTTTAAATGAGTCCACGAGGCTCAATGACATTTACCTGACTAAATAAAGGTTGATTGTAAAAAAACAACAACAGTACTGTAGTGTCAGGCTACAAACCAAAACTTTCTGATGGTGTTATATATCATAAAATCAATCACCTTTATTTTACCAGGTAAAGCCCGTTCGAGATCTCTTTTACAAGGGTGACCTGGTCAAGTGGTCAGCAGGGTTAGCAACCGGTGTTAGCAACTTATTTATTTAGCAAAATAAAGCAACCACTGTACAGTTTCTTCAACATATCGTAAACCCCCTACATGTTTTGCTGTGCAGTGAGCGAAGACGTTTTTTTTTTAGCTGTAAAGCCAGTTTTTCTTTTTCCCAACGAGAAAAATATATATTAAATCTATTACCTTCGGCGTTCATCTTTCTTCTTTGACATGTTCTGTGTCAGGAGTGCATATCTGGTTGTCTGGAGTGCATAACTGGTAGTCTGGAGTGCATATATGTTTAGTAATTTATTATATTCCGAAACAGCAACAAAAACAAAGCGTGCGTCCATCTTGTTTTTACCACCGGGGTAACCGGAACGTGTTTTCAAGTGGTAGATGGGGAGATAACGTCACTGCCACTTCGTAGTTCCCAAAATACGAGGTAACTGGAACGCAGCATTATTACTCTGGATCAGATTGGCCCCACCCCTACTACTGTTGCATTGTGAGAAATGTAGTGTTGGTACGTGGCCGGAGGGCTTATTATGTTGTTTTTCTTGCAAAATACAAAAAATAAAATAAAATAATAATTTTAGTACGTTATTATGTGTCAGAGGAGGGCTTAGGTATAGGAAAAAAAATTGACCAAAAGGGCACTTGGGGGGCAAGGAGAAAAA
>JBBPBX010005982.1:33177-53575 GCA_038048925.1 Garcialebias charrua
GAGATAAATAACAGAGCAAACCCAGTTTGGAACGAAGCAGAAAAGATAAATAATGAATTTTCTACTAAATTAAATTTAGTTTGAAGTCAGCTTGAACTGTAAAAATCTGTTTTCTGGAGGAACTCTGACAGAGGCGGCTCGATGTTCTGAAAAGTGACATAAAAAAGAGTTTTCCACACAGAAAAACAACTCTGATCTAATTTAAATCCATAATCACTAATATGGTGCCCGCGGGCACCCGGGTGCCCCCAAGGACCATTTTGGGTGCCCTCGGACCTGTTCTAAAAATAGCACAACTCACTACTAAGCTGCATTTAAAATTTACTTTTATTCAATTGTTATTCTTTTTTTTTGTATTTATATATATATTTTAAAATGTCTATCTTAAAAATATGTTCTTAAAAATATGTTTATTATACATTTTTTTTCAATTTACGCTTTGTTATTTCTGAAGAGTTTATCAAACTGGTGCCCTTTGTATGACTCCGTACCCACCAAATAGCTCTCAGTTTCAAAAAGGTTGGTGACCCCTGCATCATGGCGTCAGAAGGGAAACCCAAACCTCCATCTCTCCAGCTCCTCCGGGAGGATTTGAAGGCCAGCTGAGAGTCAAAGTCTCTCCAGCGAGTCCTGTGTATTCCCCAGGTCTCCTTCCAGTTGGAGCACCTCCTTATGGGGCGTCCAGGGTCCATCCTTACCCGATGAACCTCCTCAGCCGTCTCCTCTGGATGGAGGAGCAGCGGTTGAACTTCTCACCTTATCTCTAAGGAAGATGCCAACTACCCTGCAGATAAAACTCATTTAGACCTCCTGGATCCACGATCTGGTTCTAGTTTCTACACAGAGTTCAGGTCCAAGGGACCGGCACAGAGTCCACAATATGGACTGCACTTACATAGCACGTTTCTATCTTATCAAGATACTCAAAGCTCTTTACAATCTGTGCCCTCATACATCTCCTCCTACATGTCTTTGCGTGAGTGCAGCTACAGTGTGCGCTCTCAGGACATGATTACCTGCAGTGTTCCGTCAGTGAGGACTGAACTTGGAAAAAGGGCCTTCTCCTACTCTGCTCCTGCTTCATGGAATATCTTACAAAAAGATCTGAAGCTCTCGACCTTGACTTCTCTAAATGGTTTTCAGAATCTGTTGGAATCCTGGCAAAAACCAATGCAGATTTGTTCCTGTCTTTGATTTTATACGTCTACCTTATAATGTTTTGCTAGTTTTTTGATACTTTGTTAAAAAAAAAAAAAAATCTTTTGTTTTTTTCTCTCTTTTTGTTTTCTATTGTTTATTGTTTGTTTGTTTATTGTTTAATGAAATTCTATCACTGCTGTTCATTGTTCTTTAGTTTTAGCAGGTCGCTTTCGTAAATGAGCCCATGAGGTTCAAAAGATTTACCTGACTAAATAAAGGTTGAATGAATGAATGAACATACTAGATCTATACAAAGAAGAATCAATGCTTTATCACATTCATACACCAATGGGACACACATGGAGGCAATGAGGGGTTCAATGTCTTGCCCAGGGACACTTCGGCATGTGACTGCTGGTGGAATCGAACCCCCAACTCTTGCATCGGAGGACGACTGCTCTTACCACTCAGCTGCAGCCGCCCCAATACAATACTGCAGAAGCTGCACGGATCTGTCTGCTGATCTCAAGCTCCGTTCTTCACTCGTGGACAAAGATGCTTGAACTTATTGAAATTCCAGGAATTGGTAGAATATAGTATTTTATCAGTTATGTATAGGGCTCATAAAAACACATTACCTTTAAATATTCAAAGAAACTTTATAAAAAGACAGTTATTACAATCTCAAAGGGACAGAGATATTCATCAAACCACAATTCAGAACCAGCTTAAAGGGACGGTCTACCTCAATTCAGGGAGTTCGATTGTGGAATGCTCTGGAGAGTGATGTTAAAAATGAAAAATCAATGCATACATTTAAGAAAAAGGTCAAAAAGGATTTGCTCAAAAACTATATATGATGTAACCTTGCGTGTTTGTGTATTACACCTATGTTGTACTTATGATGTAGCTTAGTGCGTTTGTGTATTACAGTTAGAAAAATTAAGTAGAGTTAGTCATTTTGTGAAGCAGTTTGTGTATTACAGTTAGAAAAATTAAGTAGAATTATTCATTTTTGTGATGTATTTTGTGTATTACAGTTAGGAATATTAAGTAGAATTATTCATTTTGTGAACATCTTGATGTTGTGCCATCTTTTAGTTTGTGTATTACAGTTAGAAATATTAAGTAGAATTATTCATTTTATGATCTAGTTTGTGTATTACAGTTAGGAAAATTAAGTAAAAAAAAAAAAAGGAAAATTAAGAAAAAAAATTAAGTATGATGTAGTTTGTGTATTAGTTAGAAAAATTGTGTATTAGTTAGAAAAAGAATTATTCATTTTGCTATTGTGTATTAGTTAGAAAAAGAATTATTCATTTTGTGATGTAGTTTGTGTATCAGTTAGAAAAATTAAGTAGAATTACGGGTGATGTAGTTTGTGTATTAGTTAGAAAAATTAAGTAGAATTATTCATTTTGTGATCTAGTTTATGTATTACAGTTAGAAAAATAAGTAGAATTATTCATTCTGTGATGTTGCTTGAAGGTTATCATTGGTTGAACAAACTGTGAAATAGGGGCAGATATAATAAGATTTCATCTTCTTTCTGCTCCCTTCATTTTATCCTACTTGTATTCTTGTATCTGATGAAACTGTCTTGTATTGTTCTTTTAAAATGAATGAATAAACATCAATCAATCAAAACTCCTCCATGTGAGGCAAAACCTCATTCCCAACCCAGAGAGGACAGTCCACCCTCTAACTGAGGACCAGGGCCTCAGACCTGGAGGTTCTGATCCTCAGCCCAGCTGTGAACCACTCCAGTGAGAGCTGGAGGTCACGACAAGATGACACCAACAGGACCATCATCTGCAGACAGAGATAGAATCCTGAGGCCATCGATCCAGACTCCCTCAGACCTCTGGATACTGTCTATCAAAGAAGTTGGACTCCTCCAGGGCAGCCTTGGAGGGATCTAGCTCCCACTCTGAAGGGTCCAACTTGCTGCTGGAAGTGAGAACTAAACTCTTTCACTGTTTCTATAGGGACCGAATGACTCAAGACCCCCAATCCCATCCTTATGGAGCACCCCACACAGAGTACTGCAAGGAAACCGTTCCAATTCTTCTCAGAGTCCACAAAACACATGTAAAGTGGATGGGCAGACTCCCATGATTCTTCAGGGTTCTACACCGATAATAAATCTATGGAGAAATATTTCTGCATCACTGGACAATAACTTTTCAGACTTTAGTCTTAATTCAAAAAGAGGAAGGAGATCTTGACAACTGTGTGTATGTGTGTGTGTGTGTGTGTGTGTGTGTGTGTTGCAGGGCTGGCTCTTCAGATCCAGTGTTATCAGTGTGAGGAGGTGACACACGACTGCTCCACGCCGGAGTTCATCGTCAACTGCACCGTCAACGTGCAGGACATGTGCCAGAAGGAGGTCCTGGTGAAGGACGACGGTACGTTCTGCACCTCAAAGTTTTAACTTTCGTTATGGTTTTACTTCCCCGTCAGAGCAAGATACAGGTATGGCTTTTTTTCTAAAAAAAATGAATAACTGTCACCGTGTAAAAACTGAGTCGAAGACGTGTTTGGTCGGTTTCGGTGTTTATGGTGTTTTATGTGTGGCACACACAGAAAATTAAAACTTTCCCACAATGTAGAAGATAAGACGAGTCAAAAAGTTTAGTTTTGGTGAGACAAACCCAGATACAGTGGGAGTTTGGGGGTGAGCACTCTGGACGCTGGAGGTATTTAAAGGTAAACCATCCGTTCTGTAGCAGCGAGAACACGCTTGGTGAAAAAAGATAAAAATATATACGTTTTGATGTATAAACTATGTAAAAAGTGTAAAGATTATGAAAAGATTATGATTTTTTCCCCCAAAATTTCAAAACCTTTAACACCAAGTTTATCATTCAGTGGTAAAAATCCCAAGAAACATAAACTTTAGTTAACAAAGTTCATGCTCAATCATCCAGGTACCAAAGCCAATAATTCTCAGTCGGGTCATCTGGACAGTTTCTTTTTTTTTATAGAAACGTTTCGCCCTCTATCTGGAGGGCTTCGTTAGTCAGAGGAGTTCCAGTAAACTGTTTCGCCACCAAGCAGTAAACACCTTAAGTGGACCAACCAGTTTGTTGGAGCTAAGATGGTTTCTGGCGGGGAAACGGTTTACTGGAACTCCTCTGACTGACGAAGCCTTCCAGATAGAGGGCGAAACGTTGCTATAAAAAAAGAAACTATCCAGATGACCCGACTGAGAATTATTGGATAAACTTTAGTTGTACAAAATCCTTTAAAGAATGGAAAACGTCAAATCAGCTACATGTAAAATCTGATTTTCTGTGACCCGTCTGAAGGTTATTTTGCCATCAAGTCTGAGCCATAGAGCCAAACGGGGCTGCGTTCTACCATCCCATCATCGTCTATGGGGAGATTTATTGGCGTTTTTTTTTTTTTTTTACTTACGTCTACATCGTACAACGTACTATTACCAAAATCTGTAGCACGTTATTCCAGATGGAACATACCTTTTTTTTAAATGTATTTTTGTTTGTGTGTGGTCGCTAATTAAAAGTTGTAGAAATGGAGGAACAATGGAGAGACGGTAATAAAGCGTTTCATGCATTGAAGCGCTCTCAATAAAAGGTTTTGAAGATATGCACATCTGAGGCTCTGGCTTTGTACGGCTTTTGTATTTTTCCCAGCGTTTGGATGATACTACTGCTCTGTTAGAAATGAAAATGTGTCTTTTTGTTGCATAACGCAGACACTAAAGGTCACTCGCCCCACGTGGAAAAGTCTCCTTTTGGGTGCATTTTATTCCCTGCTGATGAGCGAACTCAATAAAAGGCCTTTGCTTTTTTTGAGACGCCCCCGCTATCGTCTGGACAGCTCTTTAATAAGAAAATTTCTGCACGAACGCCTGTGTACGTCCTGTTCTTCATCACTCAGCGTTATCATCGCCGCTGCTCGGCATGAAAAGGAGGACAGGAACTCGACTGACCGCGACGCCTCGGTACGGTGCGCTTAAGTGAAAAAAATTAAAATCGGTCAGGCTCTATGATTCACACTAAGTACTCCTGCGCTCAGATTGCTCCTACAAGCCGGTAATGTTGCATCCAGCTCTGTGAAGATGTAATGTACACGTGGAGAGGCGCATGAGTGCTTTCTCGCTCTGAGATGAGTCTTTTTGTCTCTGGGTTGCGTTAGAAAGCACTTTAAGAAGCTGAAATTATTGGTCAGGTGTGCAGCAACAAGCTTTTTTTAGACGACCTAAAGTGAACCAGGGTGCACTTTTCAGGCAACAAATAAGCAGTTTCTTTGGGTTTTAGTTTGTCTAATTTGCAAAGCTGGGCACCGCTAATTAAAAAATTAGTTCCACAATTTCTAAAACGCTTATTAATTTTTTTAGGTCCACAATTTCAAAAGCACTTAGTCTTATGAAAATTAGGGGAAGCTAATCTAATCCGCTATTTATATATTTCTATATTATATATATATATATATATATATATATATATATATATATATATATATATATATATATATATATATATATATATATATATATATATATATATATATATATATATATATATATATATTTATATATAGCCGGCAGCGTTATCAATATTTGCACTACACTGCCAACTGAAAAGTAACAAAAATGATCCTAAAAGGATGAAATTACAAAAATCAAAGGATTTATTTAATACTTTACGTACATATATTCTATTCGGCCACGAAATTAACAAAAAATAGAATGATCTTTTAATCCCTAAAACCACGTTTAAATCTCAAATACACGGGTGTGTCGCCACCGCATTTATACATAGTAACCCAAATACATGAAACTAACGACTCGCCGTCGAATGGTCGACACAAAACGCACAATAAAATCCTCCGGCCACGTTAATTTGGCTTGAAACAGCGGGGTTCTCTACGGATTTATCCATTAGTAACCCAGCACTACCGGCAGACACAGCGTTAGCGTCTATAGGTAGTCAACAGATTTAATGAAAAGTAACTAAAATACATAAAAATAACGACTCACCGTCGCGTGGTCGACACAAAACCCTCAATAAAATCATCCGGCCACGTTAATTTGGCTTGAAACAGCGGGGTTCTCTACGGATTATCCATTAGTAACCCAGCACTACCGGCAGACACAGCGTTAGCGTCTATAGGTAGTCAACAGATTTAATGAAAAGTAACTAAAATACATAAAAATAACGACTCACCGTCGCGTGGTCGACACAAAACCCTCAATAAAATCATCCGGCCACGTTAATTTGGCTTGAAACAGCGGGGTTCTCTACGGATTTATGAAGACACCGAGCGCAGCCAGCTAGCCACAGAAGCCCCTGAGTTCAACTCTGACCCGGAAGATGTAAAGATGGAATAGTCCATTTTTAGTAGGGGGATAAAGAAATCGACCGTTTTTTTAATTGCGTATTTAATGAACGTTTTCATCGTAACTATAATTATTTTTATGTTAAATGTATATTAACAAGCAGGATCAATGGCCCTCATTCACGAAAATGTTCGTATTTTTATCCTAAATTTCTCCTACTTTTGTTCGTACGAAGCGTTCGTACGAACATGCCACGTCAGATTCAACAAAGTCTTCTATCCTGAGGAAACGTGTGTAAATGGCTGCGTAAATATGATGAATCCCACCTGTTCTAAACAGCTGCGCGTGCACGCGGAAAGGTCATTTACATAATCCCCACCCCTCAAAACACCATATAAGGCTACTTTCCTGCCTCAGACAGCAGGAAGTGTCCATTCATTCAAACTCAAGAAGTAAAAAGAAGAACTTTACGCGTTCGGAGTTCTGCTCTCAGTCGCGCACTGCTACCCCCCCCCGCAAGTGTCGGATGTGTTTTTGAACAGAAGCATTTTAAAGTGTCTCGAAACTACAGTTAACTTCATATTAATATAGTGCATGTTCTCCCGTGGGTCGTACAGTATCAGAAATCAAGAATAAATGGTTTGATCTGAAAATGGCTTCAAAAAAACATCTCGCCGCAGCACGGACAGGAGGTGGTGACAGGAGGTGCGCAGCGTGCCAACATGACAGGAGGTGGTCGACATGAGTGGCGCGGCCGCGCGCGGGGGTGGGGGGCGTGGCGTGGCGCACGGTGGTCGACATGAGTGGCGCGGGGGGGGTTTGAAGCCGCTTCTTTTAATTTAACAAATTTGTGTCGTTGCATTTAATTCTTTTTAAACTCAGAATACTTTCTGAGTAACAAAATATGAAGTTATTAGTGAAGGAAGTCCGTCTGGATAACAGCGGACCGACTCCTCGTAAATTTACGACAGGTCCGGACCACTCGTAAATTTTGTTCGTATCTGAAAAAAATCCTAGGATACGAAAACATTGTTGAATGCCACAAATGATCCTAAATCACTCGTACGCACAGTTTAAGAACAAATCTGTGCGTACGAACGGTTCGTGAATGAGGGCCAATGTTAGTTATGTAGGTGACTGCACGGGGCGAGGCGGGGCCGGGGCCACTGCTGAAATGGGACCCCCAGGCATTTACCTACATGGTCTGTTCTCAGCTCTGCCCCCCTTCCCCTCACACCCTTCCTCCTTTCTGCTGTTTACGGTGGGGAAAAAGGTAAAAACAAGCAGCATAAGAGCTTGTAAATAAGTTTATTGGTTTTTACTGATAGATAATTAGTTATTAGCGGTACTGCATTTTAAATAAAAATAGCACAAATCCGCTTATGAATTATAAAAGTTAGTCAATTCACAAAAACGCTGACAAAAAGTTTAGGTCCACTGTAAGCGGATTAGCGCTTTAGCGCTCCCTAGCGGTCTGGCGCCCACCACTGCTAATTTGGCATCATTTGGACACTTGATGAGGACAGAGAATAGTAAGTTCATAAAATGGCCTCAGGTTCACCATAAATAACCATTACCTGTAGTTATTTTACACAGAAATAATAGGGATATGGTTTATTTTCTTGATTCCTTGTAACCTAAAGTACCAATCTTTGCGGAGCTTGCTACCTTTTATGTTTTAAACAAACCAGTCAGTGCTCAGAGTATGTGCTGGGAAAGACGCTCAGCTACGACCACACCAAATTTGATCTCAATAGCTGTAAAACTGACCGTTTAATCTAATGGCAGCAGGATCAGGACAAAGCGATGCAGGTGCAAAAAAAAAAGTTAAACTCATCTTTATTGTTTTGGGTTCTCACAGCACAAAGTAAAGTCCGGGCCTCACTGGGCTGGGACTAGTTTTCTAGCTGCTCAGCTGTCTACAACAGCAAAGCTCACTACAAGCAGAACCTTGAGGGGACGATCACCACAGCAGTGGTCGGAAGGGGCACAGGTTGGAGGTCTAGAACTTGATACGGTGAAGACGAAGGAGATGGTTGGCAGTGGTGGGATGTAACTAAGTACAAGAACTTTGTTAATGTACTTAAGTACATTTTTCATGTATCTGTAGTTTAGTTTGTAGAATTAAATGTGGGTACTTTTACTTTTACTCCACTACGTTTTACATGAAGTATCTGTACTTTCTACTACACTACATTTCTATAATGTGTTGAGGTACAAGCTACTTTCACGTTGCAGCCTTTTTGATTTGTCAAGAAACAAGAAATTCTTGCTGCAATATTAAAATGTGTCAGTTCATGGGATGTTAGGAGGCAAGAGATGTCTCCAAATGTCTCGACACTCAGGTCCAAGTTTTGAAAATGGTGTCATTGTTCATTGTTGATCCATTACAAGGTTTAGACAATATTTTAGCTAGAGTTGATGACAAACTGGAGTTGAAATGATCCGTGCCTGATGTGTCTAATGCTCCTTTTTTCAAACAGAAAACTTTTACTTCAATGTGTTCACTGCAGGTAAAATGACACAATGGTTTTATTTTGTGTTAAATAAAAACTTTGAAAGGTAAAATCATTCCTTATTATTCTTATTTTGCTTAATGACATTTAACTCTGCATGTCATTCCTGAAATTCTGACGCACAGAATCACAAGTCCAAGTGTGAACTGTGTCACAGAGTAAACACAATAAAACATGTATTATCTGCAGCATTGTTCATTAAAATGACACAACACTATTACTGTATTACAGAAAATTTAGATACAGTACACACACTTAATGGTATTGTAGACCATTGCATTAGGTAATACATTCAGCAAGTACTTTTTCTTTAATACTTTAAGTATTTTGAAAAGCAAGTACAGTACTTATTTACTTTTACTTAAGTAAAAATGTTAATATGGTACTTCTACTTTTACTAGAGTACATTTTTGTCTGTTTATTTGTACTTTTACTTAAGTACAGTATTTGAGTATTTTCTCCACCACTGATGGTTGGATGGTGCCGCACCTCTCCACTCTACATGGCGATCTGCGGAGATGGTTCTCTCCATTGGGCTACACTTGACCAACACCATCACCTGGCACACAAGCTCACCAATACCTTTATGTCCTGAGGAAACTGAAAAACACCTGTCTGGGTGTTGAGGTCCCTCAGGTCCTTCTATGTGTGGTTTGGAAGCTGCAGACTCTGGTAAAGTCTGGACAGAGGACTCTCGGGTGCAGCTTACCACTGATCAGTGGCGTGTACTCTGTCAGACGTAGGGATTCACCCTGCAGACAAACCATTAACCCCCTCCCCTCAGGAGGAAGGCTGATCTGTATCTGAACAACATCCAGACAGAAAACAGCTTTCCAAGAGGATGCAGGAATGTTGATGAATCGCTCTGTCCTCCAAATATGAAGCATTCTGGACTTTAACAATTTGCCTTAAAGCTGCAGTCACCCTGATGTGAACGGCTGCTGCTGTTCTGTTGCAACGGATCTTCTTTTAGCTGTGATTTTTAGCTTTTGGTTTGGTCCATTTATCTCACCTTCTACACCTGTGGGCAGGTTGTGGAGGCAACAGGTCCAGGAGAGACACCAAGACCTCCCTCTTTCCAGAGACACTGTCCAAATCCTTCTGAGGGACCACACGGTGTTTCCAGAGCAGCAATATAATCCCCTCAGAGAGTTCTGGATCTTCCCCAGGATTTCTTCCCAGTTGGTCAGGACTGGAAAGCCTTCAAAGGAAGGCATCCAGATTAGATGAAACACCTCAGCTGACCCTTTTCAATACAGAGGAGCAGCGGCTTTACCTTTTGACACAACTTTTTCTTAACCACAACCGTCTGAAGCCCGTCCACAGAATTCCCACCTTGAAGTGGTGGGTTCTAGTACCTCCTTGATCCTGGGGGCTATGTTTGTCTGGACCATTAGCCCCTTGTAGGGGCTTAAGAAAGGAATTCAACAACTTTACTCAACTTATTATTACCTTTTTATTCAGCAATACTAACCTTAGAATCAATGTTTTGTTCTTACTGTGAGGTCTGAATGACAATATATCTGAATTTGAACTAGTTAGAGACAAAAAATGCAAAAAAGTTTAACTTGGAATCACACTAAACTGCTAGTTTAGTGATTAAAGTTCAGTTCATGTAACGTATATTTAAATAAAACCTCGCGGACTAAAATTCAAAATACAGAATACAGCCTGTGAGCTGTTCTTCAGCCTCGCCAAGGACGACGCAGGAAACGGAATCCGACACGTTCACTCCCGACTCCCGGATTTGACGTCTTATCTAAATGAACTTCTGACGTTTCACAAAAGTTAATTTACTGTATCAGTAAAAAGGAAATCAGACACAATCATTTACATAAATTAGCTTAAACAGAAGTGAAGCGCTACGTTCTGAACGGTTGTCAGATGCTGTTGTTAAACTGTTTCACTGTGTCCAAACAGAAAACCCCGATTTGTATGGACTTCCTGCATTTCTTTCTTTTTTTTTACATTTTTGGGCTCTAGTGGCCTTTATTGTAGAGGAAGAGGGCGAAATGGGTAGAGAGGGGAGAGACACTGCAGAAAGTAGCTCGTCGGGTCTGGGACGTGAACCCGCGACGCCTGCAGAGAGGCCCAGCCTCAAAACATGTGCCGCGCGCTTATCCCCCACTCCAAAGCGGCGGCACAATGCAGTTCATTATTAACGTTTAATCTTTTATAACATCAACAAGTTGGCTGTTCAGATTATCTGTCTTCAGAGCATGCATTTTAAATAATTTTGAGTGGTTTCAAGGGAAGTTTAAGAAAGTTTGTTAGTGAAATATCTCGTAACGCACTGGTTGGAAAGAAACAATAATTATTTAATGGACATCTACAACTGATTATCCTGATTCTAGAGCTTATTGAACACAAATATGGCTGTAACTCAGTCTGTGTTTTATTTTTATTTATTTTATTAAATTTATTCATTTTAAAATACAACACAAAAAACAATCACAAATGTGACTATACAATATTAAGATATAAAATGAAGGGTGGCAGAATGAAGAGGAAAATCTTATTATATCTGCCCCCTTTTTCAAACAGTCAATTTAAACACAAAAAAAATCATCGACAAGTAACAGAATAAAAAAACCTCATATAATTATCGAATTATAAAATAACATGCGAAAAACTAATTCATATATATTTTTGTAAAAATTTGGTTTTGATCAAATTCTTGAATGTAAATAATGATTTAGCATTTTTAATTACAGTACCCAAATCCTTTCACAAACCATTTCCCTGAATTGAGGCTGACCGACCCCTCGAACTGGTTCTAAATTTAGGCTTAACAAAAATATCTGCTCCCTTTAGATTATAACAGCTTTGACGTTCAACAAAAAGTATTTGGATATTAAATTGTAGTTGTTTTTTATGAGCTCTATACCAGGGACGTGCAGAGGGGGGCTATGGGGGCTTGAGCACCTGCCCCTTTTGCTCCTTGCCCCCCAAGTGCCCTTTTGGTCAAATTTTTTTTATTTTTTTTTATTTCTTATTGCTAAGCCCTCCTCTGACACATAATAACGTACTAAAATTATTTATTTTATTTTATTATTTTTTTTTTTTTGGTATTTTGCAAGAAAAACAACATAATAAGCCCTCCGGTCACGTACCATTCCCCACAATGCAACAGTAGTAGTAGGGGTGGGGCCAATCCGATCTGGAGTCGTGTCTCATGAACCCAGAGTAATAAGACCTGTCACCTGCCTCACATTCACATTAGGGTCAGTGGGGGAGCTGGCCCCCTTAGGGGCATTGCCGTTGGGGGGGGCATGGCCCCACCCCTACTACTACTATTCAGCAAATCCCTTTCAGTTTGCAGCCAGCTACAGCATGTGGACTGAGTGAGTAGCATTTTAGCTAACAACTAGCCAACTTTTCATCGTAACATGTCTGCTATGTGGAAGTATTTTACACTAAACACCACAAGACAGCAATGTGCAATGTCTGCAGAGCCATAGCGCCACATTAAACCGCGGTCAAGTTAGTTTTACTTTGGACATTCGAGCTCCGGGCCTTCAGCGGGACGCCACTCTCGCTGAACCGAAACAGGGAGACCGACCGCGGCCAGCTGCATCCAGTCCGACCCGCTGTCTGACCGTCTCGTAGGACGACAGGCGGAGAGCGGCTGACCAAAATCAGAACCCCCGCCCTGGATTGAACAAGAAAAACACACCGCTGAAGCCACGGAGCTCAAATGTTCACTGAGAAGTTGCTAAACTTCATCATAATTAATGACCAACAGCTATCAGCTGTAGAAAATGAAGGATTTCACAGCTAGATACTTGCAGCCAACAGTAAACAATCATAAAAAAGCATATTAATTAAAAATCACAAGAAAACTATGTTAAAAAAATGAAACATAAACAGCTACATTATAAAACAATGTAATTGTAACAATGTCTGCAGAGAGTGGTGAAGGCTGCACAGAAGTCTGTTGGAGTCAGTCTCCCCACCATCACAGACATTTACACCTCCAGATGCAGGAAAAGAGCCACCTGCATCATGAAAGACCTCACTCACCCAGCACACTCACTCTTTGCCCCACTCCCCTCAGGACGGAGGTTGAGGAGCATCAAATGTAGAACCACTAGACTGAGGAACAGCTTCTACCCTGAGGCTGTTAGACTCATGAATAAATAAAAAATAAATAAAAAAAAACACTGCAAAATATCACATCATGCTGATGCTGATCTGTTTTCTTGTTGCTGTATTCATCTGTGACCATCTGCTCATACAAACTCATGTTCGTGCTGCTGTTTATTCCCACTATATTAGGCTTAGTGTATTACTAGTTGATGCTTTTCTTAGTTAGTTCTAGATGTTATTACTGTTTTTCTCTTTCATTGTTGTTGGATGTAACTGGGACCTCGTGTACATAATCTCGTTTTCATCTCATGTACCACATGCGGTGCAAATGACAATAAAGACTCTCTGACTCTGACTGACTCTCTGACTCTGACTCTGACTCTAAAATACTAAAAGCAGGAACATATCTGTCTGTGTTGGTTCATGCCAAGAACTTAACAGATGTAAAGCTATTTAATATTTTATTTAAAGACCGTGTAAAGTGAATTTCAATATTTTCTTAAATAAACATTATAAATGTGATAATTGTAATCTTGTAAATGAGTAAAAAGTCTCAAAATTGTAGCTCAATTAATTTTGGAGTTATAGAGCAAACTGTGTATAAACATATTTCTATTTCAGGATTTTTTAGGCGTGTTTTAAACGTGACCGCGTTTCGTCACGCGGTCCTCATTAGTATAGCCCCACCCCCTGCTGCTCCAGTCATATAAATTGTTCTTCGCATGGGTGGAGCCGTTCACTCGCGAATCGCAGATAGCATCAGATAGCAATAGCATAGATATTTTGTTCATTGTTAGCTAGCTAATCAATTATGCCTCGTTCCTGCATCTTCCCTGGATGTTTTAATGGTCAGGGCACCTGCTACTGACCGTCTCCCTCCTCAGCCTCCGGACACCGCCGCCGCCTTTCCTGTTTCTTTTCTTTCTTTTTTTTATTGCTAAGCCTGTGCCCTACAAGTTCACAAGCTCCTTTTTTGCTAAGAAAATGCGACAGGTCCATTGCATACTTAGTTATCAACGTGATTACTCTTTATTTTAATCACCAACACAGCCCCCGCATGCGATGTGTCGGGTCGGACCGGGTGCAGCCGCGCGAGTCCGCTCATCTTCTAAACACAGAACAGCGGAGTTATGAATTATAGTTGTGTCCTCAACTTTTAAAATAAAACCAGAGTTGTTTGTGCACTAAAAACAGCGTAACTCTTGGAAAAAGGAGCAAACAGAGCAGGTTTACTGATGAACCTGTCTTCCTCCTCCACACACAGTTCAGCTCTGAGCGAGAGGGTCCTCCTACTTGCTCTGAGCTGCAGAACTGCGCTGAAACCACGCCCACGCGCTGACACGCCCCCACCGTTCCAGACCCTGGGAAAATCATGTTTTTTCCTTATATTTGAGACTTAATTTTATAAGGTAAACAATGTTTTTAATCAGTCAGATTTATATGGGTGATTAATAACACATATTTATGCCGTGTGACAAACTCAAAACACAAATTTAATTTTACTTTACACGGTCTTTAATCCATTTATTCATTCATTTAAAAGAGACAAAATAAAACAAATTAATAAAAAAGAAAACATTGAATGAAAAGAGTGCAAAAAGAAGAAGAAAAAAAATCTTATATCACCCCCTTATGATAAACATTGAACCAGTCCGGCCATTGGCTTGTAGCAAATATGTTTTTTGGCCCTCCATGTATTTGACTTTGACATCCCTGGCTTATGCAACAGGGAGCACATCGCCCGTCCAAAACCTATCATCTCTCCATAATGGATATATGTCCGATCTTCTAACTTCCTTTGCTGCATAATGTACATTGCATTTATTCTAGCGTTAGGTAAATGTATCTTGAAGGAAAATAGCACTTAAATAAAAGTCCAACAAGAATATTCATTTAGAATTAAAAATAACTCACACTGAACTACCATAATAGATAATGTCATAACCAATCAAGTTGCTCCTGTCCAATAAAAGCGTACAAATGAAGGGGAAAAAACTCTATCCAGACTTTAAGTAAGTTTAGGGTCTGGTTCGCAGAGTATGGAGTTAAATTTGTTTCACAATTAGTCAAAAAAAAAACTAACCTCAGTTATGTAAAATAAAATTGTAATCAAAACTTTTGGAATTGTAATGATTTCATTTTTTTAAAGCAAAAACTTTTGTTTAAAAAACATTTTTTTAAATTAAATAGCTAATTTTTCTCTCGTGAACTTAAAAAGTTATTTGCAAAACATAAACTTTTATTTGCACACATCAGAAATCTTTTGTTGCGATTTTAGGCTCTGCCCACGACGTCATGTGAGAATCGCAAGCAAAACTTTGAATGACAAACAAAACTTAGATTAGCAAGCAAAGATTTCTGGCATGCGCAAATAAGTTTGTTTTGCAAATAATTAGCAACATAATTGCAAAAAATGTCAATGACCTCACTGAGGTCATTGACATTTTTCGAGACATGGCCAACAGAAAACTGCTGCTGTGAACAGTTGTTTTAAGAAGGGGCAGATATGATAAGAATTTTTTCTTCTTCTGCTACCTTTCATTTTATATCTTGTTTTTTTTTTCTTTCATGTGTTTGTAAATTGTCTTTGTGTTTTAAATCTGAAATGAATAAATCATATAAAATGAATAAATAAAAATAAATAAATAAGAAGAGAACAAAAATAGGAAAAATGCTTAAAAGTTGGAAGTTTGTTTTTAAACAGTTAAATCACCATGACGGAAAAGAAGATTTTGGATCTTAGATTCAGTTTGGGGGGAAAAAGAAAGGCAAGAGACCGAAATAAACAAGAGACATTGGCCTCCACTCAACACAGAGAAGATGAGACAATGAGGCAAAAAGAGAAACTGACAAGAAAAAAGAAGAGGAAAGATTGAAGAAAATGTATACTGTATAGGTGCAGGTACTTACAAATACACTAAGACACAAATAGAGATATAGGTCTAAATTTTGGTGGTCAGTTAGTCTTAGTAGGCTTTTCTCACGGTGACATGCATTAACAATTCAATTTTTGCTTTTGTTTAGTTTTCTTCTGCAGTTCCATGTTAAAGTTTGATGCAGCTCTGCTTTTCTGAATGGACCATCTTCATCTCCACTGCAAGTGTAGCAAACCAGGCAGCTCTTTCTTTCATAGATTACAGTTCACTAAAAAGTTGCATTGTGCCCTTGTTTACATTTTTAATAGTGTAATTCTGTAAAGACAAAATATATCTGGTGGTGTAGCTCTGATTTACATATCTTGCTAAATCGCAGGTTTGAATATTGCAATGCTTTCCTATAACAAAGTAGACCTGCAGAAAGAAATTACTAATAAAATATTTTACATATGGATAGTTGTATGTTCTATGTAGAGGTTTTCCTAAGCTTTGATAGTATATCTCACAATTTTGTAATTTATCATTGTTTATTTAACTCTGAAAGCTATGTGACTTTGTTAATTTTTTTTTTTCATTTTTTTTCATTTACCCTTTATTTATACAGGTAGTCTCATTGAGCCACAAGAACTCATTTTAATATTCTGTCCTAAAATGCGGTTAGATGTGCCCCTTTTTTTTTTGAGCACCTGCCTCTTTAGTGGGCTCTGCACGCCCCTGCTCTATACATGACTGACAAAATATTATAATCCACCAATTCACTGAACTTTAACAACTTCAAATGGTGAAATAATGTGCTTGATGGGAGACAATAATTTTTTTCTGGTAATTAGTCTTATAGCTCTTTTCTGTAACAAAAAAACAGGTTCCGTAAATGTTTTTATTTTTATAAAAAAAAGAACGATTAACTCTTATACACTTTTGAGTTGTAATGGGAACAGTGGTATATTGTTATGTATGTTATTGTTTAGATATTGTTTGCAACTTGTTTTGTTAATTTAATGTATACGGCCATGACATTTTTGTAATTACAGGAAGCCCTCGAGTTACGTCAGGGATTGGGACCTACGAGTGTGACTTAGGTCGATGTTGTCGTACCTCGCGGACCAAAAACACCTGCCTGTCGTAGGTCCGCGTTTCTGACATAGGTCGCGGCTATACCGCTAACGGAGCGCCGCACACATATTTAATGGCATGAGACTGAACAAGCAGACATACTAGGCCATAAACATGCACAGAACTGTACAGTAAATGAATACAGTACTGTACAATAAATAAAAAATATAATGTCTTACTTTGAGCTGGTCAAAGCCTGCCTTCGTCTTTTAGCATCAGCTCGCACCCGTCCGAGCTCCCCCAGCTTCCTTACGCTCCACACGCACACACGTGGTCAAAACTGTTTAAAAGAATGACTGTTAGCTTCTTAACTTCATACATTTGGAGCCAGAAAAAAAAAAAACTTACTGAAAGCCGTTTCTCCGCGATAATCCTCCATCCAAAACAAGCTCGGCGTTAGCTACGGTTAGGCCCCGCCATTAGCAGCAATGGTTAGCATGTCAGTTCATTCAAAAAGGCTGTCGGCTTTGTATCTCCGCGTTAGCTCGGTGTCCCCCGACTGCCAGGCGGACATTTGCGGCGAGCTCCCGGCCGCAGATGGCCCCTCCGCGGCATGTCGGCTCGGTGTCTTCGCCTGTGTTAGCTGCTCTGTTAGCTGCTGTCGTTAGCATGTCGGGCGGCGTTGTGGGAGCGATCGCGGGGCGATCCGCGGCTGCTCCTCCGGGCCTGAGACGTCCACAGAGTTGACCGAGTGTTTCCAGGAAATTTATCCGTATGAGGCAACCCTGATCGGACACACAGTCCTCTAGAGCGCCAGCTGACAGGAGCGTCTAGAGCAGGGGTGGGCAATTATTTTATCCATGGGGCCACATGAGAAATAGAAAATATTGTGGGGGGCCGGGCCAAATAACATAATTCAATACTGCATAATATTAATAGTATTTCTTTATTAAAATCAGTAAATATCATTGTTTAGACAAACTGGTAAAAGTATTAGTTATGATTAATCAACAAAATAAAAAGCATGAGTGGACATTTTTGAGGGCTAACGTTGTCTTGTGACTTGCTCGTGACAACAATTCAATTATGCACATTGCGCATGTCTTGATTTACATATTGCATCATTTTGTATGTGAATTTAAAAAAACCATCAAAATTAAAGCAATGCAGTCCACAAATGAGGTAAAATTAGAAACTATGTTTTTGATGTAACTCCCCTTACAGGGGCCGGTCGCGGTCAGAGTCAACCAACGGGCCGCATGTGGCCCTGGGGCCGTACAATGCCCAGGTCTGGTCTAGAGCTCCATTGACCGCAGTAGACAATTGTAAAATGGCGACCGGAAACGACCGGAAGTTGCGTAAATACGATAAAATTGTAATAAAAACGTAATATTAATAATTATACTTTATTTATAAAGCCATTTAAAACAACCACAGCTGCAACAAAGTGCTATACACATGAAATTAATAACATTTAAACACACACACACAAAAAAAATATATATATATATATTTTTTTTTTTAATCATATTTTTATTAAATATGATAAAATCGTAAGTCTGAGTTGCCGTAGGTCGCGGGTGACGTAGGTCGAGGGTTTGCTGTATTGAGAAAGGGGGCAGGTCTATACAAGATTTTCTTCTTCCTGCTCCCTCTTCACTCGTGTAAATATATGTTGCCAGAGAATGTGTTTGTAAACTGATGATTTTTTTTAATCGAGTGAATAAATTGATTGATTGATTTTACATACTTTACGCCAGACATCAATACAATAAAGTATATGTGGAACAATAATTGTGTTGTACAACAAGTACAGAGCTTTATAAGTTCCTGACTTTGTGTTTTGGGGTAACTTTTGGTGTGGTAGTAGCTAAGAGTCATACACAGCACATATTCTGAACACTAACCGAGTTGTTTAAAACATGAGAAGTGACAAAAATGACGTTTTATTATAAGACACACCAAGAAAGAGAAACATAATCACTTTTAGCTGTGTAAAATATTCACAAAGCTTATTTCTGGTTAACCTGAAGGCTAAGATTCCCTCCATGTTGGATTACTCTACCTGTGCAACATTAGCCGAATATAAGCTAAGGGAGAATGCACATTTATGAAGCACGTTTCTCAAGGGGTGTGGTTGGGGGGAGATTCCACTAAAAGATTTCTGGTGGTGTTGGAGGGTCGTGGGCTCATCTTGGATTATTTTTGGGAATAGAATGTCAACCAAATATTAAAGTTTTCCTCCGGTAATAAAACCAACAGCTTTGATATGTTCCAAGGAGGTTCTGTGTAAAACAGTCACAGCTGAAGTTCTGTAGCATGGAGATGTGGATCAGAACCGCCGCTGAGGCGTTCTCATCAGTTAAAGCTCTTAGACTGTTCGAGTTAATCATTTTTCTTTTTTTTTTCATTTACCCTTTATTTATCCAGGTTAGTCTCATTGAGCCACGAGAACTCATTTTCAAGAGAGACCTGTTCAGGGAGCAGATGGTGGGGGTTAAGGGCCTTGCTCAGGGGCCCATAGTGGGGTGAATGAGGGTGGAGGTAGATGTGGGTGTTTCACCTTTTTCCACCCACATTTTTTGATGATGTCGGTACCGGGGCTTGAACCAGCAATCTTCCGATCACAGGCACCGTCTCTAATCACTGCGCCACCACTCTCCAAATCAGATTCAATATGGCCACCAAAGCTAATCAACCACAGCCAGTTGAATAATCAATTAATTACCTATAGTTAACTTGCTACTTTCAGCTATAATTTTGCTGGTTTTTCTGGTTTTATTTTTGCTTTTATGTTGTGTTTTTCTTGATTTTTAATCTGTCTTTTTAAGTACTTCACTGGACCAATCAGAGACAATAGAAATCCTTGTCTATGGGAGAAGTCCCAGACCCTAGTACGAAGCAAAGTGAAGAACAAGGGTCTGGTTTTAACCAGAATAAGGGGCAGATATAATAAGATTTTTTCTCAATCTGCTGCCTTTCATTTTATTATATTTTTTTCTTTTTCTTATTATACATATAGCCTATGTTAATTGTTTTGTATTTTATTATTTATTGTTCCAGTTTATTCATCTTTTTATCCTGTTAAGCACCTTGGTCAATGCAAGGCATTGTAGGAAGGTGTTATACAAATAAAGTTTATTATTATTTATTATTATTATTATAAAACGAATGAATAAATAAAATAAACTAAACTAAAGCTACTGTTTTGCTGACTTTAATTTTAGCATCTCTTTCTGCATTTAGCTGATTTTTATCTCTAGCATCATTTGTAGCGTTTGCTAATTTTAGCTATTGTTTCAGCTTTTTTAGATGCAGTTTGGCTCATTTTAGCACATGTCCCTGTGCTTTTAGCTACTGTTGCTTTTGGAAACTTTTAACAGTTTAGTTTTAGCTTCAGTGTCGGTGCTTACTTT
>JBBPBX010005982.1:53603-63941 GCA_038048925.1 Garcialebias charrua
TTTCTGTTTGGAACGTCTCTTCTTATTTGTGGGGAAATGAAACATATCCCGTTAAAAATGAAATAAGGTGTTAAACTCAGGGAGAGTAGCTGTGGCTTCCGAGTAAGAACAGGTTTTTCTTGCTGATTCGTGAACAGTCGATGTCTCTGACTCAGAACAAACCAAAGTTTTATGACTAGGCTGAGCTGAATACTGTACATTAAAGACAAATCTAAAAAAGATGTTAAAATCTCGTTTCCCTTCCAGTTCAGATCCTGAAGATGAAAGAACGAAACCTACTTATCCCCAGTTACTGTACATGCAGCCATCTGTTCCTTTTCCTGTGAGCACAAATTACATCCCATACTCCATTGCAGCCCTAAGGCCTGTTTGTGTCTTCTTTCAGGGATACACTACAGGAAGTCCTGCGCCTCGTCAGGAGCCTGTCTCATCGCTTCCTCCGGCTACCAGCAGTTCTGCACCGGAAAGCTCAACTCGGTGTGCATCACCTGTTGCAACACGCCGCTGTGCAATGGCCCCCGGCAGAAGAAACGGCCACCGTCGTCCTCCGCCATCACGCCAAAGCTTCCTGCGTTTCCTCTCTGCGTCTTCCTGCTGCTGGACTCCATCCTCTGCTGACAGACCTCAGATCTCTGCTGAGAACCTCAAAAACTGAGAGAGGACATGTTCTGACCTAGAACTGAGCTGAGACATCCGTCCTGTGAATTGTTTAGATCTTAACATTTTTTCCCCTTTGGTTTGTTTTTGTTGCACCTTGCCTCCAGAATAAATAAAATAAGACAAACTCCAAAAGACATGAGGAGTGAAACCAGCATTGATCATGTCCAAAGCCTGATCACAGACCTGTCTCAGAAGTTGCTGGGCGAGGCGAGGCGAAAACGGTTCACTGTGAAAACATTCAAGGACAAGCTCACCCCTCATTAGTTTTATTCATTAACACCATGAAACCAAGATCTAATAAAAACTGAATCCATATTTTTACTGTTCAAACTGCTCACCTGTAATTTAGGTTCCAGCTTAAAATAGTGACATTAAAATTTGACTATTATAGTTAGATGCCTGAAAAATGTTGAAGAATAACTGCACATAACACTTTTACTTTTGTCTTATAGACTGAAATACAGATTAAATTGCCACAATTTAGTAATTAAATCCAACATTATTGTCAAACTCTTACATCACTGTGACCATCTTATCACAGGACGTAGTTGAGTTGTATTTTTTTTTCTTGTTGATGGACGGGACTTTTTTTAATAAAAGAAGGGAAAAGAAAATGTGGCTTTACACGTCAACCATCTCATACAGTTCTCATACAGTTGTTCATCACAGTATCATGTAATGACTGAAATAATACTTATTTGCAGTAAACACATTATAATTTACGAAAATGTTTGAAAAAAAAAATTATGTGATCTGTGCTGATTGCTCTCCAAAACTGGAAGTGAAGGATCTATTGAAGTTGTCATATCTCCAACAACAAACCATTGTAGAAACATGAAAACTGACGCGTATGACCATCAGAGCCTCCTGACGGTCATTGTTAAAAAATATTTTTGTTACAACTTAAAAGTTTTTGCACAGCAACTGCTTGTGTGAGGCTTACTTACAGATTAATTTCTGTGTACAGCCCCTCCTCCCTTTGTTGCCCCAAAAAGGCGGGAATCACCATGGCAACATGTAACAGCAGTTTCTGGTTCACTAGTGTCTACATTGCACAGCAAGTCTTTTAGGCCCTGTACACACCCGGATATCAGTTAAACCGAATACTTTATCATGCGGTTTGGCCTTTCATCCACACGTGAACTCCGGTTGATGCAACTATAAACGAATAATAAAAAAACTCAGACCAAAGTGGAGATTTGAGAAATCTCCACTTTCAGGTTTGCGTGTGGACTTTCAGAACCGGAGATTTGCGTATTTCTCCGACAGCTGGTGCGGCGCTGACGTCACAGAATGCTCTAAAAAAAAAGTGCTAAAATGTCAACATACCTGCTCTGACATGATTCCTAGTCGACATTTTCCTGCGTTTTATTAACTTTGTACTCCAACACGGTATTAATAGTAGTTCAACCTCGCGGTCTGTCCACACAAATGAACGGGAAAAAAGAAATAATAACAGGAAGATGTTGCTTTGAAGGGTTGTGACTGCACTACACTGCCACCTATGGGTTCGGCATATTCTTTGCAACGCTCTGTGGTGAAAATAGACGGGGACATAATAATAATAATAAATTCAATTTATAACGCACTTTTCATTAATGAAAATCTCAAAGTGCTAACATGTAGTGTGACATATCGTAAATATCCGAACATGTATGTACGGAAATGTTTTTTTTGCGCAGATATTCATTTTTCAAACACCAGGCTACGTGTGTACAGGGCCTTAATCTTCTATTTTTTCATCATGGCCACCACTGTAGATCCTGTATATTTTCAGACTCAGGTCTAAATACACGATAAGTGTTCATATTTAAAGTTGTAAAAACAAGGTTTTTAGGAGGTTATCTAAATATTCTGACTGAGAAACACAATCAGTAGTCAAAGAAAAAATAAATTCAATATACTGATACATTTACATTTATTTATATAAGTTTAATGATCTACTACAGTATATCAAAGAGGACAAACTTCTCAAGTCACTGTGATGAAATATCTTCTCTGTGACAAAAGTTCAACATGAATAAAACTGTGTCAGTCCTGTTTTTTGGTGTATTAAATTATATTTCTGACTCTGATGGAACATCTATCGTTGTTTTGAGAGTCACGCCTGCCTCTTCAGTCTGGCTGATGGTGTTTGTAAACCCTCCCGAGTCGTTCTGAATCATTGCATTGGGGGGAGTCGTCTTGTTGCGACGCAGCGACCTGAGCAGCAGCGGCTGCAGGGAGCGTCCAGATGAAACACTGGGCGGCTGCAAGGTGCGCTTGTTGACGTGTTGGATGGTGAGGCGACACCGCAGCACCTGAACGAACACCTCCCTGAACTGCCTGGAGGACAGGTTGTAAAGGAAGGGATTGAGAACGGAGCTGAGGTAGAAGAAGGTGTCGGCCACGAGGTGGAGCGTGGCGATTCTATGCAGGTAGGAAGGGGTCCAGTCGGCCTTGGAAACAGCTGCCATCATGAAACGAAAGATCTGGTTGGGGAGCCAGCACACCATCAAAGATCCAACGATGAGACCTGTAAGAAGTCAGGAAAATTAAAATACATGTTTTGTAGAAAAAAAAACTATGTGCACTGGATAGTTAGTTGTTGGGGTTCCTAATCACAATGGATGGAAAGACAAAAGGAATGTTAACCAAAGGTGGTTAACACCAAGACCTTAAGAAAACCAGAGTTCTTCATGGGGAGTGGCATGGCGGTACAGTTGGTAGAGCCGCTGCCTCTCAGCAAGGTTGCTGGATCAAATCCCGGTTGGGGACCTTTCTGGTTGGAGTTAGCATGTTCTCCAGTTTCTTCCCAAAGACGAAAATGTTAGATTAAATGGTAACTAATTCCCTAGGCAAGAGTGAAAGCCTGAACGATTGTTTGTCTCTATGTCCTTGTAATGGACTTGGGACATGTCCAGGGTGTCCCCATTTCTCACACAGTGGATGCTGGACATGGACATCAGTGACCCCTGCAACCCAGAAAGTAAGAAGTGGGTGATGGATGGCGCTGTTAAGGGTAATAATGCATTGAAGCCGCTTTATTTCTATCAACTGCTGGGCCCATGTTTGCATTACCATCTTCAATTTGCGACTCCTCCTTGAGCTTTATAAAAACCCATAAAAACATGCAGCTCAGTCAGGAATAATGTGCTCTGACTTTAAGTAGCAGCACAACCGTTGACATAGACAAATTAACAAAGAACTGCTATTTTCCCAAAGACAACAATGGGATTTATTAGAAGCAAATGATAAAACCCAGCCCTCTTCAGAGCTCTGCAGCTCAGACTTCACAGTATTCAAAGTTTAAACAGGTTGGACTTTTTGGACTGGAAAGTTGGACTTTATAGGACTGTACTGTTTTTATTATCTATCCTTAATTAACAGTTTTTACAAAATTACGGTTTAAGTGTGTTTTCTTTTGCATGTGATGATGCCATTCTAATTTATTTAACTAGTTTTTTCTACCATCTTTACACTTCTTATACATTTTATACATCAAAGTGTACGTAGGTATTTTTGTCCTTAATTCAGTGTGTTTCTTACTGATATACAATTTGTAATTTCTCTCTAATCATCCCAGGCTGTGCACACAAAGTCCCATCAACTTCCATTATGTCTGAGGGTCTTTTTTAACTTGTGTCTTCACTATAAAAACACTTTAGAAACATAAATATTAACGTGTGAACATCAGATATTAGTGTATGCTTACGTTTCAGGAATTTCTTCCATAAGAGTTCAAGTTTTTGCATAGCCACCGTTTGAATGAAGCTAATGTTCTTGTTTATGAGTGCAGCTGTTGCTCCGCCCCTTTACTCTTCTCCCTGGAAAAGGCGGGAATCACCATGGCAACAATTAAGTGACTCGGCAGGTTTTTTTTTCTTGTTAAACTGTTTTATCATAGCTGCCTAATTGAATACAAAGCTTTTCTTTAGCCAAACTTTACCAAAATATCTTTTGTAACTCCCGACTGAAGCAAAATGTAAATATGAGGGCTGTCCTTGTACGACTCCATGGATGTCAAGCATGATTCCTTCTTCTTCCTTTTTTTTAAACCATAATCATCAGAAGATGTTCAAAAAGATCTTTACTGGAGTAAATACTCAGAGCAGCCGCTTCACGTCTGATTCATGCATATTTTCTTTGGAAACATTCCCTGTCTTTGGTCTGGTGTTTATCAGTTTCCCTGCAGAGTTGTTGATGGGGATTACTCTGAGGCTGAACAGTGTTTCAACAAGCACAAATTATCTGCGCCGAGCCAAAACTTCCTGCTGAGGAACATGAACGCAGACATATTTATTTAAAATCTGTGCCTAGAGATGCTGAGAGAATTATCCATCATTAAAGAAAACAAAAGGAAATGCTGTTTATTCACACATCAAGATGAATAAAAAATTACCCTGTGTGTTTGTTTCTGTTTATGATGTCCATTTTCAGAAATGAGGACATGTTCAGGACACATTCTAGAGATGAAAGCAGAGGCTGTTAATGCTAATCTAAAGCTTTCATCACTGCATGTTTTCAGGGACGAAGAGGAGCAACAGTTACCAGTGACAACAACAAGGACATTTTATCTTCACTCCTTTTGAAATTTGTGGGTTTAGCTAACTTAATGACCACTTAATGAGGCATTATTTCCCACTTTTTACGCTGGAGAGGCTCTGTTTTGTGTCACAAAAGAACATCAAGTAGAGGCAAGGCAAGTAAACACATCAAAGCTTTGTCTGTAATACGCACTGTCAGATTTGTAGGCCAAAATAAGTGACGTTGAAATGGTATATGGTAATCTTGATCCTGAAAGTCAATCCACTGGAGGTAAAAAAGACAAACGACAGAATATTCCTGCTGGTTGGTTCAGTCTTCATCCACCCAGAATTAGGGATGCACCGATCCACATTTCTCACTCCAGTCCCGATCCGACCAATACTGTTCAGGTATGTGAATCTGTATAATGAAATTTTTGTACTGAGATTATTCATTTTAACATTGTGAGATATACCCAATGAAGACACTATTGAGACTTACAACAGGAAACTCACAAACTGTAACAGCACACAAGAGGCAAGTCTCACACACATATCCTTCTCACTCATGGTTCAGCTGGAAAAAACTTAAAAAACGATGGGAAAGACAACAAAATCCACTTCCTTAGTGGTTAAGGGGAGTGGCTGTGTTGTCTTTCCCATCATGCTTAGCAGTTTTTTTTTAGTTTTCCAGATGCACCTAAAGCTGGCAAACTAAAAAAACTGCTAAGCATGATGGGAAAGACAACAAAATCCACTTCCTTAGTCGTTAAGGGGAGTGGCTGTGTTGTCTTTCCCATCATGCTTTTATCTGAAAAAAAAAACTGTTTTTTAGTTTTTCCAGCTGAACCATGAGTGAGAAGGACATGTGTGTGGTAGACTTGCCTCTTGTGTGCTGTTACAATTTGTGAGTTTCCTGTAGTTAAGCTAAACAGTGTTTTCATTGGCTTTAACTCACACAATGTTAAGAATAAGACAGCAGTCACAGAATGTGATGAAACACAAGTGCTCTTTGAACCTGTATCGGAAATATGGGCAGGTTGGATCCGATATCCGATACTTACATTATGCTGGTATTAGATACCGATACTGGATCAGATCGGTCCCTACCCAGAATCAACACCAGTTCAACAACAGTAGTAGTCCACTGTCAAACAAGAGACACCATGAAGACCAAGGTCAGAGAGGAAGAGGTGGAGAAGAACAGATCACGATTGAGTTACAAACTGAATGTCTCGTGGAGCTCCATGAAAATCATTACTAGAAAATGGAAAAATGATGCCACATATTGGCGCAATATAAATAAACTGAATCGAATTGAATCAGAGAAAACCTGCCAAGAGAGAGTCGTCCATCTAAACACAAAGCGGCCCAACTCAAGAGCTCTGATTTACTAGAGAATGATGGATGCAAACTGCACCCATCCAACCTAAAACATCTGGAGACGTATGACCACGAATGGTGGACGAAACATCTCCTCAGATCAGCCGTACATTTAAGAAAACTCATAAATTAACATGTTTAGAAATAAAGGTTAAAAGACACGGTAACTGGAGGCAGATTCCTTTAAACGTTCTGCTCTTTGAGTCGCACCAGTCTGGTAAAATGTGGGAGGATGATGCACCATTTAAACTTTAATACTGTAATCCAAACATCATGTCTGACTAACGTAAGATTATTTGCTCTTTCTGCTGTTCTGAACCAACTCGATCTGCAGCCAAGACACACGATGTTCCGTTGACTCTGCGTCTCAAACACCCTGAGACAGCTTTCTCCGATAAACAAACTCAGCAGGAACCGGAGAGAACCGAGGCGCTATACGACCCTCAGTCCACAGTGAAATATCTACATAAAACAAGAGGAGCTTCCTCTAGTTCTTTAATTAGTCCTGTCTTTGAACCAGATTAGTTACAAAGTAGAACTACGTCAAAATCAGTGTCATTATAAATGTGCTGGTTTTTCTCTGCTTTAGTGGTTTACATTTTTGCGCCGCCTACCACCATGAAAGGCAGGCGACAGTGTAACTGTCTGAGGCTAACTGTCTGTTAGTAAAATATCTCAGCAACCAGTGGACAAGTTTTCATGAAACTCAGTTTATTGGAGATACATCTCCAACTATTGAGATCTGTTTTTCTTCCTTGCGTTTTCGGCACTTCACCTCCTCAGTTTGTGTTCTATTTCAACCATTCATGTATCAAAACATGTTAGTTTAGTTTATGTTAGTTTAGTTTATGTTAGTGTTCGCATTAAGCATGTAAATTATAGCCAAACAGTATGAGAATTGGGCTGCTGTTGTTCAGTGTATCGTTTTGCACTATCAGAGTGGCATATCTTAGATCTTTTAGCGTATCATTTGACGTTCATTTAGCATATACAGTATCTTAGTTTATATCTTAGATCCTTATTTACTGTTTCTTTTTACACTTTATATTTTTGCTATTGTTGAATGTAACTGGGACTGTGTACACTATGTCATTCCACTACACGTACCACATGTGATGCTAAAGAATCTCTGACTCTGATATATGAACATTACAGAAGCTGGAACCAGTGGTGGGATGGTATGTATTACAATACAAGTACGTACTTCGTTACTGTACATAAGTGCATGTTTCATTTATCTGTACTTTACTTAAGTGGAGTTAAACGTGGGTACTTTCGACTTTTACTCCACTGCATTTTACATTAAGTATCTGTACTTTCTTCTACACTACCTTGCTATAATGGGTTGCGTTACACGTTACATTCACAATGCGTTTTTTTGTAATTGTTCGTTAGTTTGCTCTTTCTTATTTTGCTTAATGGCATAACTCTGCATGTCATCCCTGAATATATGACACACAGAATCACAAGCCCAAGTGTGAACTGTGTCACAGAGTAAACACAATAAAAAGAGTCAGAGTCAGAGAGTCTTTATTGTCATTTGCACCGCATGTGGTACATGTGATGAAAACGAGATTATGTACACGAGGTCCCAGTTACATCCAACAACAAATGAAAGAGAAAAACAGTAATAACATCTAGGATTAACTAAGAAAAACATCAACTAGTAATACACTAAGCCTAATATAGTGGGAATAAACAGCAGCATGTATTAACATGTATTATCTGCAGCATTGTTCATTAAAATGGCTCAACACTATTAAGATAGTACAGAAAACATGCATTAGGTACTTTCTCCACCACTGCTGGAAACTGAACTATGTGAATCTCTGATGATGCATTTTGTAGATATACAGTTTATCTGATGCACGTTACTGTGAGTAGGAGAATGTCTGCTCTGGTTATTGGTTGAGTTGGGATCTTTGTTCACAAAATCCACTTCAATATGTGATGTCAAACACAAAAAAACAACAAAATCGTGGGCAGTTTTATTAAAGAAAGCTTCGTTTTGATTGACTGAACGTTAGTCGTAAAGTTTGGGAACCTTTAATTCTTTGTCCTGAAGATATTGCCGGGGCGACGACACATTATATGTTTGAAGTGTGCTGAAACAGGAGCGGTGCACGCTGTAGGTTTTGGTTCCCTGTGGTCGTTTCCTGTTAAAGGCAGCAGAGTGAGGAACAAAACGACTTCATCTCCACTCAGAGATGACTCTTTTCTCTTTGCTTCTCCCTGTCACTGTGGCTCATTGATCACAGGCCGAGCAGTCGGCTGGAAAATTGGGTCTGAGTCAGCACGGATCAGAACCGTCCCTGCAGAGGAGTCTGCATGCAGCTGATGCAGATTACACCGCTCGCATGTTGTTGATAAATCTTTGTTAGTGAGCCACTGACGGCATGCTGCTGAGTGGGCCTTCCTCTGAACGGTGTCATCGGTAATGAATTCAAACTCACTTCTTGGCAAGAACAAACAGACGGGCCTTCTCATTAGGCAGCAATTAAAGCAAATTATTGGATCAATTAATTATCTGTCTGTGCAGAAAGTGCAGAGTGTTTGATTGAGTCGGAGAAAACACATTATAGCTTCGAATCGACATAAATTACTTGTGAGGAAAAAAGAATCGCAGCTAAAGTCGGGCTGATAAATAAGTTAACGAGCTGTGAGGAGAAGCCATTTTCAAAAAGGGAGTTGTGCTTCCATCCAGTCCAAGGCATTGACAAGATTTAAACTGTCACTGAAAACTAAACAGATTTATTTACATTTTAAGTAAAAACGAATGCTAATGAGTGCTATGCAAATTAAATATTCAGTAAATGTAAGTCAAAAAGTAGGCAATGTGAAATAAATTTGATTACATTTGATTTTTATAACTTATTAATTCATATGAAATTGTGCATTTCTGTTGCCATATGAATGAGCTTAACTTCAGTCCTAAATAAATATATATAAATTCTAATTATTTAAAATAAACAAATTGTCACATTTTGAAAAGTCAGAATCATTTATTGGTTAGCTTGTAAGAGAGTACTGTATTACTAAAACATTTATAAATCATTTTTAGTAATGTTAGAATGTCTCTACTATTATATTATACTATTATATTATTATATTATATTACTATTATATTTCCAGGTCACCCTTGTAAAAGAGATCTCGATCTCAATGGGCTCTACCTGGTTAAATAAAGGTGATTGATATTAAATTATTTACTTAAAACAAAACTGGAAGAAATTCAAGATTAATCGGCTTCAGCTATATTTCTTACAACACACAGGAAAAGGGCATCGATGTTGAAAAATAATGATTTCGATCAATTATTGACTTTGGATTACGTGCACTTTTTATTTTCTGTGATGCAGCTAAAAATTTGTTCAATCAGAGGAAGAAGTTTTTTTTACCTCATTAGTGGAGACGTCAAATATGTTTTTATTTTTAAGGATTTAAGCGCAATTATTTTTTTAGTGTTCATAATATTATTATTGTGCTTTTTTCATGTTTCTGGCACAAACTTTGATTCATTTCTCCTCCTGCAGTGATAGAAAACTATTTTTTTTAAATACACCAAACTCAATCAAGATATTTTGCATACAGTAAGTAAATGGAAGAAAATTTGAACTAATAAAATGAAATAAAGTCTTTCAAATAGTGATAGGGTTTAGTTGAAGCAAATGATAATTACAATGACAGTATAATTTTGATGATTTTTAGAGATTTTACTTTAAAATGTTCAACTTTGCTGATGTCACTAACTTTGGAGCCTTTTTAGCTTTTCAACATTTTTGTCCCCCCC